>KN484148.1:0-21701 GCA_000787095.1 Periophthalmodon schlosseri | reverse complement strand
CATCTTTAAATATTTATTCATTTTAGCCTGACTCTGCAAAAACCTCATAGAGATAAAACTGGACAGGAAGTAGTGACGCTAACAGTGACATTGCTGGGCGCTGTTGTGCACAGAGCCTGTTGCGTGTAATTGACAAATATGGTGAGCAGATTTGGTATGTTTTGTATTTACGAAAAGAGTTAATATTTTGTTATCTTCAGCCGACTTTATAAATAACTGCTGCTTCTGGCTTCCAATCTGTGACTATTTCAATTATGATTTTGATTAATCATTAACCCACAGTTCTACATCGCAATGGCTTTATAATAGGTTCAATAACACAAAATGGTACCTGTTACTAAAGTGTTTGGGTTCTTCAGTAACCAGTTTGGAATCGTAAGCGCAGAGAACATGGAAAACCCGAAAATGAATATATTCCTGGAGGAGTTCATATCCGTCGTCTGAAAATGCAAAGTCCACAGGGTTAAACGGTTTACCTCCGGAACTGATGTTTATAGCGGTTTACACGGTGGTTTTACCTGCAGATTAGAAATGCCGGCAGCTGTTATGACTCCAAACATGATTAAAAACATTCCTCCGATTACAGGGGTGGGGATGGTAGTGAAGATAGCTCCGATCTTTCCCAGAATTCCTATTAAAATCATAATAAATCCGCTCACCAGGATCACCGTTCGGCTGCCGACCTGTTCATAAATAGGTAAGAAGAAGGAGCGTAAGGTGTTATTGAGCCAGACTACTTTTCCAATCCAAAGTAATTGTTATTGGTAAAGTAGTAGTAGTATTAATAGTAGTAGTAGTAGTAGTAGTAGTAGTTTAATAGAACTGGTAATTATTTTGGACATCAAGGTATTTTCAATCCTTTTTTTGCGACTAACCTGTGCACATGGTGTTTTAACAGCATTAACTACTGTTCCTAGTCATTTTTTTGTCAACTTTTGTGCAAACTAGGTCTAAATCTAAGTGCGTGCTGCCTCCACTGCAATTTCAAGTACTATGTGACATCATGCAGTACTGCCCTGATTAAAGCCAGGTGTTTCTGATTACAAACACCTGGCTGCAGGGGCGGAGTTTGAAGTGTGGATACGTAGGTGGATACCCGTAGACTGTATATAGAAATGGACATAGCTAACCTGCTAGCCGCCGCGTACCAAATAGGAAGTGAGTATGGGCGCGCTTTCGGCTCCATTGACTAGTCATTTTGGTCGTAAAATGTTCGTATTAACCCGCTCTACATGATCCTGGGGTTATCATTTATTTATTTTGCTATTGTGTCCTCAAAATATGAACATTAATAACTATCAAATCAGGCGCCTTCTTTCCCCGAGGTCGCTCCCGCTAGCGTTAGCAACAGGTTTGATTGACAGCGTTGCTAAGCGCCCGCTCCCTGCTAATCCAGCGGTGCGGCCGGGAAGGGGCGTTACCTTCGACAGCCTCGCTCCTGATTGGCTCTTTAGTTGCTATGATACTCGCGGTCAGAATTCCAAATATGGAACTCGGCTCCAAATTCGCCGCTATAACTGCTCTGGCCTCGATGAGCTTCATTTGACGGAAATCGAACGCTAAGGGTGACGTCACACTCACTTAGTCCACTTCTTTACACAGTCTATGTTCTCCCCTTTAATCCTCCAGGTACTGCTCAGTTTAGCAGCTCTATTTGAAATGGGGTTGTGGGCGGAGTTAAGGTGTTTAGTCCCACTTTAACTAACTTACTTACTACTTACTTACTTAACTCAACTAACAAACTTATGTAACAAACTACTAACTTACTTTTATCATCTTTGCAAATTCAGATAGAGATTTATGATGTAAAAAATGATAATCGTTGTACATTCTGTGCTTTCTTCAGACTCATTACAAAGCGTGATCTGCTGTTGCGTTTGTTTTGTCGTTATAAGTTTGCCCAGTCTGGAAATGTGTTCTCTACATTACACTAATAAAAGACCTGCACACAATTTTTTCCATATATTTGACCAAAATTAATCTTGCCGCACTACAGATATATTTTATAAGCAGCTCTTGAGGTAAAACTAAGTCCGCTGTGCACTGTCTGCATCTAATTATACAGCGTTTTGTTGTCCGATAATCAGGAAGTGCGCTGCTAGCATGCTAATTGTTGCTAACTTTACCTTCGTGGTCTCTGAGAGTTGACAAAAGTGCTTATAAACTCATCACGGTGAATAATTAGAATGATCAGAATGCATAAGGTAAGTGAGGAAATTTAGTTTAAAATGAGCTAGTTTTGTTTTTCATGTTTTTAAGACGGTAAAAATCAGGTACTGCGCCTTTAATCCAATTCAATAACACATAAATGATGTTTTGATTTTGTCCGTGGTCAAAACAAAAGCTGCAGGTTACAATAAAACCCCCTCTTACCTTAGTGATACCCAGAGCAGCGATGTTCTCACTGAAGGAAGTGGTCCCATTCCCGGTCCCAAAGGCTCCGGCCAGCAGGGACCCCACCCCCTCCACGCCGATGCCCCGATTGATGGCGTGTTTTGGGGGAGGAGGAGCTCCGGAGAGCCTGGCACAGGAGTGGTAGTCGCCCACGGACTCTGCCATCGAGCACACGATCCCGGCCAGAATGCCAAAGACCCCCGCCAAGCTGACCGTCGGCGTCCCCCACTGACCTGAAGGACGAAACGCGAATGAAATAACACATAGTCATGCTAAAATAGAATTAAAAATATATATATACATGGGTTTCAACTTCCTGTTTCAACTTCCTGTTATATGCGCCATTTTGAAGACTTTTTCCCATTTAAAAGATACAATATTTTGTTTTAAATCGTTAATTGCTACGGCAACGGTTCTAATTTTTCATCAGTGTGAAATCCATGGATAAAATGTAAAGGCATTCTACTTGTTTCGCAGTTTGAATTTATTCCTCATTTACCTTATGTATTCGGAACATTCTAGTTACTCACCATGATGAGTTTATAAGCACTTTTCACGACTTTAGGGGGCCAGAGCATATTTTGCAGTCACAGTAACAACAATTAGCATGATAACCGCAGGCTTCCTGATTATTTAAAAAAAAAAGCTTAATAGTTAGATGCAGACAGAACACAGTGGTCTTATTTTGACCTTAAGATGCTTATATAATGTATCTGTACATGGGGCAAGACACATTTCGCTAAAAAAATTAGGTACAGGCCCTTTAAAAATTAGAAACTGGATTTGCTGGACGCTGCCTTCAACCCGACTGTATTGCTGTAACTGACAATAAAAATCTCCAGAACGATCCCTGTGCCTCTGCGCCTGTTCTTCATGCAACAGAACAGAAACCGACAGTTGCTCCTGCTAGCGTTAGCAACAGGTTTGATTGACAGCGTTGCTAAGCGCCCGCTCCCTGCTAAACCAGTGGTGGTGCGGCCGGGAAGGGGCGTTACCTTCGACAGCCTCGCTCTGGATTGGTTCTTTAGTTGCTATGATACTCGTGGACAGAATTTCAAATATGGAACTCGGCTCCAAATTCGTGCGTATAACCGCTAGCCTCGATGAGCTTCATTTGACGGGAATCGAACGTTATGGGTGACGTCACACTCACTTAATCCACTTCTTTATACAGTCTGTGCTCTCCCCTTTAATCCTCCAGGCGCTTCAATACATTTATATTATTTATTCAACATATGAATTAATATTATGCATGAGAACGATGTACGGTTTGTAAATATCCAGTTTGACACTTACCGGGATAAGGGAAGTTGAACCAGGGGGCTTGTTCTAAAACGTCCCCCTTGACGTCAGTGCGAGCCACGTAGCCATATTTGTCGGGGTCGGAGGGCAGGACGTCGTAGATGGTGAGGAGGTAACAAACCAGCCACGAGACCGATACGCCCAGAAGAATCTGTCAATATCTGTCATTAGAAACACTGTCTTTGTTTCAACTGTACGAAAACCTGATCATAATCTGATTTCTGGAGTGATCAGATTATGGAAATGTCATGTGATCAGTAATATTTTATGTGAGTGGTGAGTAGATTTTTATTGAAAAAGTGATTTAAAGGGCCCATATTACATTATTTTCTGATCTGTTCTAATGTTGTTTCCTCGTCACAAACAGACCTGGAGTTATGTTTTGTTTCATTCACACATGTTTAACACACAAATCCTGCGTATTTAAGATGAGTCCTTCTCTCAAACTGAAAACACTCTGTTCCACCTCGTGATGTCATCATGTGGTAATACAGGAAGTGCTCCACTGAACTCCACACACCTTCACTTGAATCATTTGGTTATTTTCAGCCCTGGAGTTGCCAGTCTCTACTGAACTAAAGGTAAAAGGAGCTGTTAACTTGAAAACTACCGCTTCATGACATCACAAGGTGGAACAGAGCATTTTGAGCTTTGGAGATGTAGCAAGACTAATAATAAAGAGTTAATCAAACATGTGTGAATGAAACAAAACACAATAGGACCTTTAAATTCATTGTACTTTGTCTTCCAAATACAAGAGTTACTCAGTGACCACATTTATCTTGTGCTGTAAACACCAAAATCTAATCTAGATCTATTTATTGACCTTATCTGTTTATTCTAGTCGTCTGGTTTTAAACAGGGCATGTAAACGTAAATCTTCCCACCATAGACTGTAAATATAAATGGACATAGCTAACCTGTTAGCCACCACGTTCCAAATAGGAAGTGATCATGGGCGCACTTCCGACTCCATCGCCTCTGGCTCCAATTCACTTTCTATTGATAAACTGTGTCCTCTCTCTGTACCTGCTGCTGTCAGACTCGTCATTTTGGTCTTAAATGTTCGTATTAACCCTCTACATGATCCTGGGGTTTTTCATTTCGCTATTGTGTCCGTAAATCAAGATATGAACATTAATAACAAACAAATCAGGCGCCTTCTTTCCCCGAGGTGGTTTCCGCTGCAATTAGCAACAGGTTTGATTGACAGCGTTACTAAGCGCCCGCTCCCTGCTAAAACAGTGGTACGGGCTGGAAGGGGCGTTACCTTCAACAGCCTCGCTCTGGATTGGCTCTTTGGTTGCTATGATACTCGCTGTTGGAATTCCTATTATGTAACTTAGCTCCAAAGTCGCCGCTATAACTGCTCTAACCTCGACGAGCTTCATTTGACTGGAGCCGAACGCTGTGGGCGACACCACACTCACTCAGTCCACTTCTTTAAACAGTCTGTGGTACCACTGAACTGAGGATAAATATTATTATAAACTATTTTTAGGCTGTGGTCACCCTTGTCTGGTTCTGGTTTGATCCTGGTTTAGTCCTGATGTACGTTTGGTTTGGTCCCGGTCAAGTCCAGGTTTAGTCAATCTTGAATTCTTGAATCGTGTCAAATGAACACAAATCAATTTCAAAACTCAGACACTTAAAAGTACTTTGGATGTATCTGTTACGCAGTACGTGCTACATACGGGCATGATCTGGAAGATGTAGAACTTGGAGGCGTGCAGCTTCCTGGTTCTGTTGTACGTGGGGACGGGCAGAGGAACCCGACAGAGATACTGAGAGAAGAGGATGATCAGCACTGTGGTCCTGTGGAGAGATTATTAAGATTAGATCAATATTTGAAACATAAATTTGTGTGAATATAATAGGGTCATTTGTTCAGTTGGTTCAGTTAGTTCAACACTCAGATAAAAATATTTTTACTACGCAATGAAACTAACATGACCATTTTGTCAAGGAGCGGGCGCTTAGCAACGCTGTCAATCAAACCTGTTGCTAACGCGGGAGCGACCTCGGTGGAAACAAGACGCCTGATTTGTCTGTTATTAATGTTCATATCTCGATTTACGGACACAATAGCGAAATAAAAACCCCAGGATCATGTAGAGCGGGTTAATACGAACATTTTAAGACCAAAATGACGAGTCTGACAGCAGCAGGTACAGAGAGAGGGGCGACGGTTTTTCAGTGTAAAGCGAATTGGAACGTGGCGGCTAGCAGGTTAGCTATGTCCATTTATATATACAGTCTATGGGCAAGACAATCGCTGGAGGTCTTGAGGTACATAACATACAACTGTCTCTAGAAGAACAATTGAATCTGCCCACACATTTATTCAAGTTTTTGCTGAGTACAGTTTTTGGGGCAGTAGATCAATAATAATGTGTTTGTACCACTATAATGTGCGATGTATTTTTTATTTATAAATGTTTTTATACAGCGCTTTTACACCTTAAAGCATTTTACATCAAGGAACCACTCACCCATTCATATACGAGTGCACGCAGACACTGGGGGGGAGGTGGGTGAAGTGTCTTGCCCAAGGACAACCGCACAAACAACGATGTTTACGTCCAGAGCGGGATTCGAACCATCAACCCTCAAATCAGTGAACAAACACTCTACCAACTGAGCCACTGTTCCCTATTTACTTACAACTCTTTTCTTTAAAACTATGAACCAGATATTCCGTTTTCTTAATAAACATTGAACTGAAATAAACAAGATGTTGGTTTTATCGTCAAATTTTAGTGTTTTAAATAACTTCTTTGTCAAGTTGTTAAGTCGCGCGTTGCTGCTGCAGGACATTTTCTTAAGTTTTAATTAGTGCTTACACGTCTTGTAAAAAAAACAAATAAACAAAAAAAAAAGACGGTTGATTAAAGTTGAGCCATAGCCCTCAGTCAAAGGCTCAACTAGGACAACGACACTTGCGGCGGAAGTCGTTCTGTTCCCGCCCAGAGCCGTTAACGTCATGTGACTCACGCGGAATGGACTTTTATCTCTTTTTTAAAATGTTATTTTACTGCTGTTTTATCCTCTTTCGCGACATTTCACAGTGCAGCGTTTGATTCCACCTTAAGTCTCCCGCTTCTCTCAAACTGAAAACACTCTGTTCCACCTTGTGATGTCATGAGGTAATACAGGAAGTGCTCCACTGTGTTTTTAAACTCCACACACCTTCACTAGAATCACTTGGACGATTTCAGCCCTGGAATTGCCAGTCTCTACTGAACTAAAGGTAAAAGGAGCTGTTAACTTGCAAACTACAGCGTCATGACATCACAAGGTGGAACAGAGCGTTTTTAGCTTTGGAGATGTAGACAGACTGATAATAAAGTGTTACTCAAACATGTGTGAATGAAAAACACAACTCCAGGTCTGTTTTTGAGGAGGTAACGACATTATAACACGATTTAAAGTCAATTTTGCGTAATATAGAACATTTAAACGGCAAATTACACCATAGAAAGCAATAGCATCGCCACGGAGACAAGCACCAGAAAAGTTACATAGCGCAGCTTTAAGCATTGCAGTGCGGCGTCGTTACGTCACATACAGCGCAGAGACGCCCCAGTGGCTTCCAGCTCTGTCTCCGGCCGAGTCGTACAGAGACAGGCCGATCAGGGACACTGTGGGAGCGATGGTCAAAGGGCCAATGAACCTCATGAGGAACCCAATGAGACCAGAGAAACCAACCACCACCTGCAGCACCGAGGCCACCATGATGGAGCCCTGCAGCTGAGAGGAGGAGGAGAGGACAGGAGGAGGAGGAGAGGGAGGAGAGGGAGGGAGCAGGGGGGAAGAGGGAGGAGGAGAGGGGAGGAAAGGGGCGGAGAGAGGAAGAAATGGGAGGAGGAGAGGGGAAGAAAGAGGAGGAGAGGGAAGGAGGGAAGAGGGAGGAGAAAGGGAAGAAGGGAGGAGAGGGGAAGAGGGAGGAGGAGAGGGGAGGAAAGGGGCGGAGAGAGGAAGAAATGGGAGGAGGAGAGGGGAAGAAAGAGGAGGAGAGGGAAGGAGGGAAGAGGGAGGAGAAAGGGAAGAAGGGAGGAGAGGGGAAGAGGGAGGAGGAGAGGGGAGGAAAGGGGCGGAGAGAGGAAGAAATGGGAGGAGGAGAGGGGAAGAAAGAGGAGGAGAGGGAAGGAGGGAAGAGGGAGGAGAAAGGGAAGAAGGGAGGAGAGGGGAAGAGGGAGGAGGAGAGGGGAGGAAAGGGGCGGAGAGAGGAAGAAATGGGAGGAGGAGAGGGGAAGAGGGAGGAGGAGAGGGAGGAAAGGGGAGAGGGGAAGAGGGAGAAGGAGAGGGGAAGAGGGAGGAGAGGGAGGAGGAAGGGAAGAGGGAGGAGAAAGGGAAGAAGGGAGGAGAGGGGAAGAGGGAGGAGGAGAGGGGAGGAAAGGGGCGAGAGAGGAAGGAGAAGGAGAGGGGAAGAGGGAGGAGAGGGAGGAGGAAGGGAAGAGGGAGGAGAAAGGGAAGAAGGGAGGAGAGGGGAAGAGGGAGGAGGAGAGGGGAGGAAAGGGGCGGAGAGAGGAAGAAATGGGAGGAGGAGAGGGGAAGAAAGAGGAGGAGAGGGAAGAAGGGAAGAGGGAGGAGAAAGGGAAGAGGGAGGAGAAAGGGAAGAAGGGAGGAGAGGGGAAGAGGGAGGAGGAGAGGGGAGGAAAGGGGCGGAGAGAGGAAGAAATGGGAGGAGGAGAGGGGAAGAAGGAGGAGGAGAGGGAAGAAGGGGGAGAGGGGAAGAGAGGGAGGAAAGAGCGGCAGAGAGAGAGAGAGGGTGAGAGGGGGGGAGGAGAGGGGGGAGAGGGGGGGGAGAGGGGAGGAGGGAGGAGAGGGGAAAAGGGAGGAGGAGAGGGGAGGAAGGGGGCGGAGAGGGGAAGAGGGAGGAGAGGGGAAAAGGGAGGAGGAGAGGGGAGGAAGGGGGCGGAGAGGGGAAGAGGGAGGAGAGGGGAAAAGGGAGGAGGAGAGGGGAGGAAGGGGGCGAGGAGGGGAAGAGGAAGGAGGAGAGGGGGAGAAGAGGGAGGAGGGGAGAAAGAGGGAGGATGGGAAGAAGAGGGAGGTGGGGAAAGAAGAGGAAGAAGGGGAAGAGGGAGGTGGGAGGAGAAGAAGGAGGTGGTGGAAGAAGAAGGAGGTGGGGGAGGAAAGGGGAAGGATAGGGGAAGAAAGAGGTGGCGATATTGGTGCAGCGGGAGAACGTAGTAGTAGGGGAAAGAGGGAGAGAGATGGAGGGCAGGAATATAAGGTGGGAGAGTGAGGGAGAGTGAGGGAATAAAGGTGAAGAGGAGAGGAAGCAAGAGAGGGTACAGAGAGGGGATAGGCAGAGTTAAAGGAGTGAAAGTGAGAGAGCGAGAGAGAGAGACAGAAAGAGAGAGAGGAAGAGACAGCAAGAATGTGTGAGAGGGAGAAAGAGGGGATACAGAGAGAAGGTAGAGAGAGTTAAAGGGGAAAAAGAGAAAGAGGGAGAAAGGCAATAAGACAGAGAGCGAGAGAAACAGCAAAAATGAGTGAGAGGGGATAGAGAGAGAGTTAGAGGAGAGAAAGAGAGAGAGACAGAAAAGAATGAATGAACGAGAGAAAGAGAGAGAGAGAAGCAAAACAAAAATGTCTGGTATAAGAAGCATTATGTCACAAAGACACAACAGTTATTCACATTCTGTTTGTTTGTCTGAAAATTAAGACAAAGTTCAGATGTTACTTTCATTTTTATTTTTTTTAAATGTATTTTTGTCTGAATATTTATTTGTTTGACCGATATTTGTGCACAGAATCTGATGTGACGCTTTTATCGCTCTATCGTAAACCGAAAAAAACATGACCAGAACAGTCTTATCTGTGTTAGTGAGGTGCATGATGGGAAACTCACAGTTCGTAAACGACTCTGCCACACCTCCACGAAAACGGGAGAGGACGTGTTGACGAGGCTGGCGTTCTGAGTCCAGGCCGGGCACTCGAACTCGGGCAGAGACAGTAACGCCATGGCGGGGGTCACCAGGGTGAAGGTCCCCCCCTGGAGGATGGGCAGTCTGCAGTGAAGAAGAAGAAGAGGTGAAGAACGAATACAGATTTGAAGTCTTACAGGCAAAAGCAAACGAGGAGGAGGAGAGGAGGAGAGGGGGAGGAGAGGGGGAGAAGAGCGAGGAGGGAGGGGGAGAAGAGGAAGGAGGGGGGAGAGGGAGGAGAGGGGAGAAGAGGGAGGAGAGGAGAGGGGAGAAGAGGGAGGAGAGGGGAAGAAGAGAGGAGAGGGGAGAGGGGAGAGGGAGGAGAGGGAGAAGCGGGGGAGAAGAGGGAGGAGAGAGGAAGAAGAGGGAGGTGGGGAAAGAAGAGGGAGGGGAGGGGAAGAAGAGTTAGGAGAGGGGAGAGGGAGGAGAGTGGAAGAAGAGAGGAAAGGGGAGTGGGAGGAGAGGGGAAGAAGAGAGGAGAGGGGAGAGGGAGAAGCGGGGGACAAGAGGGAGGAGAGGGAGGTGGGGGAAGAAGAGGGAGGAGAGGGGGAGAAGAGGGAGGATGGGATTTTGACTTTTTCTTTTCATCAATAAATATTTGAACAAAACCGCCCCCACACCTCCATCACTTTTCTTTTGTATATTCAATCTCTCTACATTCTAAACTTTTAATTTCACTTTGCAGCAACAAGACAAGACTTAGGACGAAAAAACGAAAAGAGAGAAAAAACACAACACTATGGCCATGAGGAGGAGAGTTGTTATAGTTACAATAATTTCAAGGTCATAGGTGCATATTTTGGGTCCGTTTCAAGACGCAGGTTTAGTCCAGACTCAGAGAGGAGATAGAGAGAATTAAAGGCGAGAGAGAGAGAGAGGCAGAAAGAGAGAGGGGGGGGGGGGGGGGGGAGAACGAGACAGCAAAAACAGGGAGAAAGAGTTGGTACAGAGAAGGGATTGACAGAGTTAAAGGGGTGAAAGAGAGAGAGGCAAAAATAGAGAGAGGGAGAGGGGGAGAGAGAGGGTCATACCTGACCCCCAGAGTGACCTGCAGCAGTGTGCACAGCCCAGACACAAAGAAGATGGTGTTTATGAGGCGTCCCTGCGTGAGAGAGTCGTTCTGCAGACAGAGACGCTCCGAGAGGATCAGAGGGATCGAGATGATGCCTCCGAACGCTGTCAGGTAATGCTGAGGGAAAACAGGAAGTAAGTTTAAAATGTTACACGGGCTCTGTGCAGGGGCGTCACTGTACTGCAGCTACACCGGGCCGCTGACCCCTTCATTTGTACCTACATTTTCTGCACAAAACAGATGTCATTTCCTGGAATCTGGCGGATTTTAGATGAACAAATGGATGTAGCAGCCTGAGAATTATCTCCCAAGAGGCTTTTACCTGTTTTATTAGTAGTACAACCCTCAGCCCTGTGCTGCCTCCCTGTGCTCCGCCCCTGCTCTCCAGCCCCCTGTCTGTGACTCGCAGCCTCACACTGGGCTGTGGCCAGACCCGAGTCTTGACAAAGTTTTATGTTGTTTTTAATCCAACTGAAATACAGTGAGAAACTTTTCCGCGGTACTTCGCACGATTAAATCCACACAGCTGTTCTTTCTTAATCGTTCATGCATCAAACTACGTGAATATGAGGCAGACTTTCAAAATATTAAAAGTGACTAAAAGCTTGGGCTTTGTAGAACGTCTTCAAGTGTCCTGCACGCAGCACCTGGAACAGGCCTCGGAGGGAGCGTCTGCGCCGTGTCACGTGACCAGCTCAAATGCGATAGCGCTCAGTTTTAATAAAAATCAATGCTTCTACCAAAAGTGTCTTTATGTGTCAAAGTCGTTCAAATACGTGACTTATGAAGGTCAAGTGAATCATGTTTTATTGAGGCTGATCATTAAGGGCTGAGTCACACTGAAAGAAAACCAAGGTCCAGACTTAGAACTTACAAAGTGTTTTATTGTTTTTGTTCGTTTACACTCCCTCCTCAAATCCAAACTATCGGACTTTCCCTGGCGCCGTCTCTACTGTCGTCTTGAAAACAGGAGCGCGCCCCATCATCGATCTGATAATAGTTTTATCTGCAGCAGTGATGGATAAAACAGCTAAATATTTTGTTTTTATTGTGTGGCGACGTTCATTTTATTAAAATGCACTTTACTGCTTGAAGAAAGTTTGTTTAAGTTGGCTCCAAAGCTTCAGGAGATGATTATTGTGCTGACTTGCCACAATAAAGCAGAGGATCGTTCGTAACCAACCCACCCGCACCCGACCCGTCCACCCCCGCTCTATCTGACCCGCTCGCTGATTATGGTCTATGCACATCACAGAAGTGTGACCTATAACCTATCCCTCTGCCCAGTAGAGCTCATTCTGTGACCTTCACTCAGGGGCAGGGCTCCTCATGTCATTATGACTCTTGGCACTTGCCTCAGGCCGGGTCTTTCCGCACTGGGGCACATCTCATTTATACTGGGGCACGTGCCTCAGTAGAAAGGGTGTAGTGCCGGCCCTGGTTCTGTGCAAAAAAGGGTCCGGCAACCTGACTGCGTCACTACTTCCTGTACAATTGTATCTCTGTGAGGTTTTTGCTGATTCACACTAAAATAATAAATATTTAAAGATGAGGCAGTGACAGGGAGCTGCGAGTGGATGTCACTGTCGACATGTTAAACACTGCACAAATAAAATGAATACTTCACCAGACACACTTCTGTGTTTAGAAAGAGACATGTTTGTGTCTCAAGGCTAACGCTAATGCTAATTTTGAAGCATAAAACATTAAAACAACACCACAAACTGAAGTATTCTACATAGAAAAATAATTGTGAAGTCTTTATTTTAATTAATTTGAATTGTAATAATTATTTTATGTTTTCTGATTTTAGTAAAAGTGACTGTTAGCTTTGTGTCTCAGTGCTAACGCTAAAGCTAATTTTGAGACATAACACAAAATCAAACAACACCACAAACTGAAGTATTCTACATTTACAAATAATCTGGTAGTCTGTACTTGAATCAGTTAAATTTTTTATAGGTTGTCAATAGGTTAACATTTTACGCTTTTAATAAAAGTTAGCATTAGCTTTGAGACACAGTGCGCTAGCTAGCGTGCTGGTGCGCGCAGAGCCTTTCACCGCAATCAAACTGACACATTCACACAGGCAAGACGCATCAAGTGTTTTGCCTGAGGGCGCAACAACAGTCTGCAATGGAACGAGTGTTGGCACGATACTAAAAATTCAGACTTGATTTCGATACCAAAGAAAAGACTCGCAATACTGATTTTGATTCCCCAATGATCTTTTTGACAGTTCTTTTTTTGACAATATTGTAATTTCCATGCGGTTTTACACTAGTTCTGAAAAAACTCAAGATTAAGCTGTGCAAGAAACGTTTTGAGAATCTAGTTTCAATACTTTTCAATACTAGCTTTAATATCGATTAGTATTTTTTAATATCGATTAGTCATTTTCGATACTTTTAACAACCCTAACTGGAGCTGTTAACCTTATGTTCCACGGGTTAAGTGTGAAGTTTTTGATAATATGTACATTGATAACTTACCTGAAGAGCCAGAAGTACACACAGGTACCAGGGTGGGACATCAGTGACGCAGTAGGTTGGTTTATTCCTGTGTCCTTCCTCCTCCTCTTCCTCCTCTTCCTCCTCTTCCTCCCTCCTCTGCGTGTGCGCATGTTTCCCTATAGCGCCTTCACTGCCGCGTTCATCCATCTATAACGACATCCAGACCACATACAAACCAGCGTGGACCCAAACAGACCAGCGGCGCTTCGGGACATTCGTGTGCATTGACTTCAGCTCATGTCGACGCAACTGACAAACATGAGCGAAGAGGGACTTTAAAGGTCCCACGTTACACAAAACAGATTCATGTGAGCTTCAAGACGTGTTTTAATGCCGTTACGTCATCGAAAACGCACCCGGAGTTGTGTTTTGTTTCATTCACACGTGTCTGAGTAACACCTTATTATTAGTCTGCATCTCCAGAGCTCAAAATGTTCTGTTCCCCTTGTGATGATCTCCAGAGCTCAAAATGTTCTGTTCCACCTTGTGATGTCATGAAGATAGATAAGCGACAGTAGCTCAGTTGGTAGAGCGTTTGTCCACCGATCTGAACGTCAGTGGTTCGAATCTCGCTCTTGACATAAACATCATTGGCGGAGATGTCAGATCCTCTCAGCTCCCACAGATGAATGCTGTTGTTGTGTCCTTGGGCAAGACACTTAACTCACCTCGCCCCAGTGAATGTGTGTGTGAATGGGTGAGTGGTTCCTTGATGTAAAGCGCTTTGAGCCTTGAAGGTGGAAAAGCGCTGTATAAAAATGTGACTATGGTGTTTTTTGTTTTTTTTTTAACATACAGTACCACTGCAGTAATAACAGTATCACTAGTACAGTAAGTTTCTGTACAAATGAATGACAGTAGTGATACTGTATGTTTAATGTACAGCATTAGTGATACTGTAGACCCACTTTACAGTCATAAAGTACATGTATGATGTTTGATGAAGTCCATCTACAGTATCACTATTATAACACTGCAGTATCACTACACTACAGTAAGATACAGTGCAGTGTAAGTGAACAGCTCCTTTTACCTTTAGTTCAGCAGAGATCGGCAATTCCAGGGCTGAAATGACCCAAGTGATGCTAGTGAAGGTGTGCGGAGTTTAAAAACACAGTGGAGCACTTCCTGTATTACCACGTGACATCACAAGGTGGAACAGAGTGTTTTCAGTTTGAGAGAAAAAACTCAAACTGTGTGTTAAACATGTGCGAACGAAACAAAACTCAACTCCAGGTCTGTTTGTGACGAGGAAACGACATTTCTGGTGAAAGTTCCGCTATCTACTCATCCCCATGGAGATGTTGTTGCTTTTCCTGAAATGTTCCACAGTATAGAAATGAACATATCTGTCTCCATGGATACAAGCAGGTGGCACGTTCAGGCCAAATTACAGGTCAGATCTGTGGAGATGTGACGGTGGATTTTTTTTGCACAGTAAAACCTCAATGCAAGTTAGATCAGTTATTAATGGCGTACTGTGGAACATTCAAGGCAAATCAGCAACATATCCATGGAGACAAACAGGCGATGGACCCCGCACCAGAAAAGTTACACAGTGCTCCTTTAAATCACCACAAACATAAGTACTCACGTGAAATGCACGGTTGTCAGCGCCTCCGTTTTCCATTTAAAACCCACAGAAGGAGACAGTAGCCGCTCTGAGGAGTCAAGTTCTTCTGTCGATGGTACTTCCTTCGTTAGGCGGCGTTATCTCAAAGAATTTACACTCAGGGCAAAGTTCACCCAAATCTTATCATTTAGTTAAAGTGTTAATCATTGATAAGCCATTATGTTAAACTAATGGGGGATTTGCATGTTTAGGATGCGCAGGTGATGAGTAACAGCTACTGCTTCACTACCTGCTGTTCTCGTTCTCGCAAACCTGATTTAAAGTGTTTCACTGTGTTATTAAGCTCCACACATCTTTACTAGAATCATTTCGATGATTTCAGACCTGGAATTGCCCAACTCTACGGAACAAAAGGTAAAAAGGAGCTGTTAACTTCAAAACTACCGCTTCATGACATCACAAGTTGGAACAGAGCATTTTGAGCTTTGGAGATGTAGACAGACTAATAATAAAGTGTTACTCAAACATGAATGAAACAAAACACAAGTCCAGGTCTGTTTTTGAGGAGGGAACAGCGTTAGAACACGACTTAAAGCTCACAAGAGTCAGTTTTGAGTAATATAGGAGCTTTAACTGTTTGTTTTGAACCATGAGTCAAAAACGCACATGAAAATAAAGTTATATTCAAGAACAAATTGTTGAAAAATGTTTAATATTTTCTCGTCCCAGTACAGATATATTGTGTAAGCTGCTCTTGAGGTCAAAATAAGTCTGCTCTGCGTTGTCTGTATCTAATTAGGGCGACAGTGGCTCAGTTGGTAGATTGTTTGCCCACTGATCCAAAGGTTGGTGGTTCAAATCCCGCTCTCAAAGATAAATGCTGTCGTTGTGTCCTTGGGCAAGTGTGTGTGAGTGGTTCCTTGATGTAAAGCACTTTGAATGACTTGAACGTGGAAAAGTTCTATGTAAAAATGTAACCAAATGTGACCAAGTATTTTATTGTCTGATAATTAGGAAGTGAACGGTTAGCATGCTAGTTGTTGTTTGCGTTACCGTCAAGGCAAAGCTCTGTGATGCTTTATGGCGTAAAAAACTGCGTAGGAGAAGTACGGATTTTTATTTGTGACGCAACTTTACCCCTCATTTACTACATAGCTTCACATTCAGGCCATGTGACTCTGGCGTCTGTGTGAATGAAAGTCCATTAAACTCCACTAAAACTTCATTTCTGAAATAAATAATGAGCAGATTCAACTGGCACACAAATATTCATGGTCTGATAATAACCATACAAGTTTTTGTCAAGATGGGTCTCACGTAAACGGATTGGATTATTCATTTTTTTGTCTGAGAAGTGGAAATAATCTCTCTTTTAACAGCTCAAGCTAAAGTAAGTGGCTAACGTTAGCAACTTTATACAGCAACAGTTTATTTAAGAGTGTTTAATTCATAATCATGTCCTCGCAATGCATTATGGTCTATATTGACCGGTCTAGTGACCAACGACGATGCCCACTACTTTTCAAGGTGCATTGTGAGAAATTTTGAGTGCACTGCTTTTTCACCAACTGGACATTCGGACAGCACTAAAAATGGGCGTGACCCCTAAATAGTGGCCTTACTAGGGAAGAGTGTGGACGTGAGGTCAAAATTCCCCTCTGGACGAAGAAAATTGTGCTTATAAACTCATCGCAGTGACTAATTAGGATGTTTGGATTGCGCAAGGTAAGTGAGGAATAACTTTGGAGTCTGCAAACGTTTTAAAATGAACTAACGCAGCATTTTTTAGCGCTCAGAGAAGCCGAGTTTAGATGTGTTTTCATGAGCGGTGGGGTAACACTCAGGGTCCGTTACTCGTTAACATCTATACAAATGATTTTCCACTGGTTCTGTCAAAGGCCAAGGCTGTTGTTACGTATGCAGACGACGTTTCAACAAGAAGGGTGAGCATGACTGACTGAAAAACCGTTGGCTAATGCTAGCTAGCTTGTGACAGTAATGCAATTTGAGAGGGACTTGTTTAACTGCACAAAATCAGCCGACCTGTTGCAGTTCCAACTAAGTCAGTTCGTTCAGGTTTGATTGTGTTAAAACAAAGATTAACAGAGCTTCTGACAGAGCAGTGCCTCTAGCTAGCTTAAATTTTAAAATATTGTAATGTCACATGTACCGAACCAAACCTCAACAGTGACGGCCCACCCTTGGTTCCGGAAGTAAATTTCCCATTAATTTTTCCCATAGACTTTTCCGGAAAAAAAGCTCATGAGGTCTGTGGTAACTAACGACAACAAGACCTATAATTTTATGTAAAGTCTGTGTCTGAAACGTAGACTGTCCAGTAAAGAAGTGGACTAAGTGAGTGTGACGTCACCCATCGCGTTCGGCTCCAGTCAAATGAAGCTCATCGAGGCCAGAGCAGTTACGGGGCCAATTTAGAGCTAAGTTCCATATTTGGAATTCTGACCGCGAGTATCATAGCAACCAAAGAGCCAATCCAGAGTGAGGCTGTTGAAGGTAACGCCCCTTCCTGCCCACACCGCTGGTTTAGCAGGGAGCGGGCTTCTTAGCAACGCTGTCAATCAAACCTGTTGCTAACGCTAGCAGGAGTGACCTCGGGGAAAGAAGACGCCTGATTTGTCTGTTATTAATGTTCATATCTTGATTTACAGACACAATAGCTAAATAAAAATACCAGGATCATGTAGAGGGTTAATACGAACATTTAAGACCAAAATGACGAGTCTGACAGCGGCAGTTACAGAGAGAGGGGCCACAATTTCTCAATGTAAAGTGAATTTAAGACAGTCGATGGCGCACGCCCATGCTCACTTTCTATTTGAACGCGGCGGTTAGCAGGTTAGCTATGTCCATTTACACGTACAGTCTATGGACTGAAACTTTATAAACCGCAAAGTTATTTAAACATTTCACAGAATCTTGTGTTTTAAAAGTACTTTGAACTCTTAATACTTGAATTTTCAAAAAGTCTTTGGAAAAAATGGAGTGGAAAATTGACTTCTGAAATGAGAGCAGACTTGGGAGTGGACCGGACTGTTGAGCTCTATTAACGTTATTATTAATCCCACCAGTCGTCCAACACAGCATGACTAGTTTCTGTTTTTCGTTCTACAAATTAGCTCAGTATTTTCTTAAGCTTTTCTTACTATCTCCTCACTGCTCAGCTTATGGGCCAGTTTGTTTACCTCGGGATGGTTTTCGAATGCAAAACTGAATGCCGTTGTCTGCTATGGAGGGCATCATTTACTCCCTGAGACAGTTTTATGGATAAGGCCACGCTATGGAATTTGTGGCTTATTGGCTCGATTTGTCATGTTGTAAACTATGAAGAGGAATCTGTAGAGAAATAATGATAGTTTCAGATTTCACTTAGCACTTTAATGAGTTACAAGAATAGATGGGGTCATTAGCAGAGGTTCAGTAGTTTTATCTGCCTGCTTCGTGTTTTCCATCGGGGGTGTTCTGCGCAAATTATCGCTGTGTCTTGAATGTTCCACAGTATGGTAATAAACGTATGTGTATCCATGGAGATAAGCAGGTGATACGCACACGCCAGGTTCAATCTGAAGAGAGGCTTAATGGAATAAATGCAAGATGTAATATTGTATAGTTTAAAGCCATACTGTGCAGTATTCCTGGTGTAGCAATAACATCTCCGTAGAAACAAGATGGTTGCAGAAGCCCAACCAGAAATGTTAAGCCACATAGTGCAATTTTAACGGGCCTATATTACATAAAACTGACTCTTGTGAGCTTTAAGTCATGTTATAATGTTGTTATCTCCTCAAAACCAGACCTGGAGTTGTGTTTTGTTTCATTCACACATGTTTGAGTAACATTTTATCATTAGTCTGTCTACATCTCCAAAGCTCAAAAAGAACTTTTCAAGTTAACGGCTCCTTTTACCTTTTGTTCAGTAGTAGATTAGCAATTCCAGGGCTGAAAGAAATGATTCTGTTGAAGGTGTATGGAGTTTAAAAACACAGTGAAGCACTTCCTGTATTACCACATGACATCACGAGGTGGAACACAGTGTTTTCTGTTTGAGAGAAGAACTCAGCCTAAATATGCAGGGTTTGTGTGTTAAACGTGTGAATGAAACAAAACACAACTCCAGGTCTGTTTGTGACGAGGAAACAACATTAGAACAGATCAGAAAATACCGTAATATGCAGCCACAATATGTAACTTTTTAGCCAAAATATACTATAATATAGATTTGCATAGAAAAACGTAGTCCTGACTCTGAGAGGGCTCGCATCTCCACAAACCTGACTCTTATTTGGCCTAGAATTGGGCCTCCTCCTGCTTGTTTCCATGGAGATGTTGTTCCTTTGGCTATATCCTTCCCCATGTGTATTGTTATGTTTGGAATCATGCAGGTGACGTGCCGCCTTCAGAAAGTTACACACTGTACCTTTAAAATGACATATATATAATGAATTCCATCAGAAAAACCTTGAAACAAACGACTTTGCGATTTAAAACCTTCTCAAAACAACATGTTAATTAGCCAAGTCATTTCCCTAATGCGCTCATGTGTTTGTGCAGCGTAAGACTAAAAACAGCCACATTTGCACAAAACCTCATTTACAACAGAAATCAGCGTGAACAGATGTGGTCCCAGGCAGAGAGCAGAGTGGAGCGTCACACCACATAAAGCATCTAAAGAACAGCTACTATCACCAGAGCCACAGGGGGACGATGGGTTTCTGTGGGGTTTCTATGGGGTTTCTATGGGGTTTCTTAGAATGTAATTGTTTTAGCGCAAGTTTATTGAACTTAGCATACTGTACTGTTTTACTTTATCCTTGTACCGCAGTATTTGAAAAAAAAAATAGACATGGTTCTATTTTGCAGTGTGCTAAAACTATTTTGGCACTGGAGCGTTATGTTAAGGTCGCTAGGAGTAACTACTTCACAGGAGGAAACGTCTGTGTTTATAAAAGTACGTGTTTGTGTCTCAAAGCTAATGCTAACTCAAATTCAGATTAATTACTGATCTCTGGGTTCGACTCCCAAGCCACCCGGACCTTTCTGTGCAGTTTGCATGCACAATATTTAAAATCCCCCAGCTAAGGTAGTCCTGACCAAGACTAGCTTAAGATCTGGAGATGGGTCCCCTGCTCCTGACAGGTTGACCCAGTGGCATTGAAGGATGGGTCAAATGCAGAGGGCAAATTTCCCTGCAGTGTACCTTAATCTTAACCAGTTCCATCCAAAATTATGACATCATCAAACCCACCATCAAACCAAACAGTCCGTGTTATGCAGTGAAGGCAATTAGAGCATTGAAATGATTATTAGCAGTAATTAATGTATGAAGAAAATACATGAAAAGAACATCACCTCATGACATCAGCTGGTGGAACAGTGTTACCTGAAGTCCAAAAGACCGTAAGCTATATTCACCTTAGTCCAGAAGTTGCCCTGGGCGCCGCCATCGTCATTGAGGGTGTAATATTTAGCATGGAGCTGCCGACCTTAACAGAAAATACGTTTTATACGGACTTCAAAGCCATTTTAAAGCCTCCTGTAGAACCGGTGCAGTGTTGACTTGTTGGTCACATAAATACTGAACATTTTCACCTTCATCATCTTCAACATTTAATCCCTCAGTCGTCCAGGTATGATCCATAGTAAAAGGAAAATTCAAATCTGTCAATTGGACAAAAAGTTGTTAGAGCGAAACGTCGGAGCAAAACATTGGAGCGAAACGTCTTCACTCCAGCAACTTTTTCTCCAGTTGACAGATTTGAATTTTCCTTTTACTATAAGTGGACATAGCTAACCTTCTAGCCGCCACGTTCCAAACAGGAAGTGATCGTGGGCGCAATTCCGGTTCCATCGACTCTGGCTCCAATTCACTTTCTGCTCTCAGGCTCTACAGGATCTCGGGGTATTTATGAACATTAACAACAGACAAATCAGGCACCTTCTTTAGCCGAGGTCGCTCCCGCTAGCGTTAGCAACAGGTTTGAGTGACAGCGTTGCTAAGCGCCTGTTCCCTGCAAAACCAGCGGTGCGGGCGGGAAGCGGCGTTACCTTCAACAACCTCGCTCCGGATTGGCTCTTTGGTTGCTATGATACTCGCGATCAGAAGTCCAAATACGGAACTCGGCTCCAAATTCGCCGCTATAACCGCTAACCTCGATTAGCTTCATTTGCCTGGAGCCGAACGCCGTGGGTGACGTCACATTCACTTAGTCCACTTCTTTGCTCAGTCTATGACCGGAACTGCCACCGCAAAGACGCCGCGGTTTGGAGCGTTTAGAGGTCAAAGTGGGCGGGAGTGTGAAATAAGGTCAATTGATAGTTCCATAACCAATTCTTCAACCTGTCCAGTGTTTGATTTAAACACTTGTCAAATATAACACATTATGACATCAGTTTGCGCTTAAGGACACTCAACCCGCTTCACCCATCCATCACCCGTCCATCACCCACGCATGCGTTTAACTGGCGCCCGGGGCAAACTGGAATCACATCAAGCCTTCATAGTTAATACTTGTCCTCAGCTGATCCCAGAGACCTTTTCGCAAACGAACAACAATTTGCCAGAAACAATTTACTCAACAAAGATGCCGATGTCGAGATGGAGGAGCCGAACTAAAGGAAGGTATTGATCCTGACACCGGTGAAAGAAGCTGCGTATTGATTTAAGAGAGAGGGAGGGAAGAGGTAAACGGGCTGAAAACGGTGGGTCTCTTCACACTTCACAATTAACTCCATGGATCCAACGGTAAATCTACATCTCTCTTTGGATGTCTCCTTGAATGGCTAAATACAAAACTGCATTTTTTTTTAAATTGTCCATTCATGATTCTATAGGGGTCCAATTGTTCAAGTGTTTTTTTGTTGTTTTTTTTATATATATTACGCAAAACTGACTCTTG
>KN484147.1:23492-38559 GCA_000787095.1 Periophthalmodon schlosseri | reverse complement strand
AGCAGGAGCGACTTCGGGGAAAGAAGGCGCCTGATTTGTCTGTTATTAATGTTCATATCTTGATTTACAGACACAATAGCGAAATAAAAATGCCAGGATCATGTAGAGCGGGTTCAGTAGCTGGCACGTTCCAAATAGGAAGTGATCATGGGCGCGCTTCTGGCTCCAAATCGTTTTACCGTATTTTCCGGACTATAAGTCGCACTTTTTTTCATAGTTTGGCCGGGGCTGCGACTTATACTCAGATGCGATTTATATGTGAAATACATGTTTTTTTCTTCATTATTATGCATTTTTTGGCTGCTGCAACTTATACTCCGGTGTGACTTATACTCTAAAAACCGTGGCCCCTCTCTCTGTAACTGCTGCAATGAGCCTCATCATTTTGGTCTTAAATGTTCGTATTAACCCTCTACATGATCCTGGGTTTTTTATTTCACTATTGTGTCCGTAAATCAAGATATGAACATTAATAACAGACAAATCAGGCGCCTTCTTTGCCCGAGGTCGCTCCCGCTCCCGTTAGCAACAGGTTTGATTGACAGCGTCGCTAAGCGCCCGCTCCCTGCTAAACCAGCGGTGCGAGCGGGAAGGGGCGTTACCTTCAACAGCCTCGCTCCGGATTGGCTCTTTGGTTGCTATGATACCCGTGGTCGAAAAATTCCCAACATGGAACTAGGCTCCAAATTCTGTAACTGCTCTGGCCTCGATGAGCTTCATTTGACTGAACGCCGCGGGTGACGTCACACTCACTTAGTCCACGTCTTTATACAGTTTATGGTAGTACCGAGCTGGAAGATGTGACGATCTTGTCCTGTTTTTAGGTGGATTTAAAACCAAGAGGACAAATCTATGCTCCAAAAATGCTCCATTATCTCGGAATCCATTTTTGGACGAAGGAAGAAATAACCTTGGCAAACGAGCCTTACAAATTAGGAAAAATGTAAATTGCTTTGGCGACAACCACTGAACCACACGGCTAATATCAGTGTTTTAACTTAGAAATGGTCAGTTAGTTTTCAGCCTTTTTTTACATATACGCCCTTGTAGTCGGTGGTGGAAGAAATACTCCATTTTGTTGAGTAAAAGTACAGATACAGGAACAAAAAAATACTCAAGTAAAAGTAAAAGTATCACATAAGAAAATCTACTTAAATAAACGTATTCAAGTACCTGTTTAAAAATGTACTTAAAGAATAAAAAGTAAGTATTTTGCACAAATTTTGAGAACTAATGAAGCTTCAAATGTAGTGATTTTGATAAAGGTTTGAGCTGAATTTTGTTCAACAGAAACAATTGAATCTATATTTTTTTCTATCTGTTTTTATTTGTATATTTTTATTTGCTCAAATTATGAACGTGTTAAAATAAACCCTCAGCCTTTTCAGCAGGTCTCAGACAATAATAAAAAATACTTTTACTTTTCAGTCCTGTTCAAAATGTAGTGGAGTAGAAAGTACAGATACTGCTCTCAAATGTAGTGAAGTAAAAGTAAAAAGTATCAGTATCAAGTAAAGTAGATACCAAAAATGTATACTTCAGTACAGCACTTAACTACTTTTACTTCGTTACTTTCCACCACTGCTTATAGTGCATGTAAGTTACAGTAATTCATTCATAAGTTTTTATTTCTCATGTTATGTTTGACTTATCAGAAATGGTTTCAGTATTTCAAATAGTTTAATACCAGGTAACATTACTCTGGTTCCTGTAGTGTAAGCGATAGGACAGGTAAAATCTGCGTACACTGGTGTATGAATGTGTGCGTGTGAACGGCTGAGTGGTTCCTTGATGTAAAGCAGCCGCGATTGCAGCCGCGATATGAGTCTATTGATAAACCCGCGTAATCCCACCGTCCCTAATCCGATCAGGAAATGCTCAAACGACAGTAATGAAATTGAATCAGAAATGGCTCCGCGCGCGGCCGTCTCCTCCCGCAGGTGCGTTCGGTGTTAAGACGCGCGTGTGATGGGTCTGTTACCGTGGCAACCCCATAGGACCGAGGATGGAGAGCGCGCCGGGATAACGAGGGGCAGTCCGGACGGGTTCACTCTGACACGCTTTACCGCCGCCTTTTGACAGGAACACTGAGGAAAAATGGCATCGCTCACTAATGAACTCACACATTCGGAACGTTTATAACGCCTTTTCTCTGCTCTTGCTTAGAAAATGTCAATCGTAAAGCTGTTTATTCAATAGACGTGGTATCGGCTTAGATCTTTTGACTTGCAGTAAAATAGTTATGGAGCTACACATTTGGAAATTACCAAAAATTACATTTTTTTTGCGTATTTCTTTACTCAACTATTACATATAGATGGATCATTTTTTTACACTTACACTTTGTAAACTGGAATCTTGGTCTTAACCTGCCTAATAATAGAAACAAGCCAGAAACATTGACTTCTTGCAAACAGGCCCTTTACAATCTGTTGATTTTTCAGTTTCTTGTTTTTATTGTTAAAATGGGGCGACTTGACTTTTTTTTTTTTTTTTTTTTTTTTTCCTTTCCTTTTTTTTATTTTTTTTTTTTTTTTTTAATAATAGCAAGTAAGCACAGAGCAGTGGGCGGAGATAAGTGGTAGGTGGAATTGGACATTTTCTGAGCACACACTCTGCACAAAAGCGCTCTCAACCTCACTGTTAGCGTCACTACTTCCTTTTTCAATTGTATCTCCATGAGGTTTTTGCCGAGTCGCGCTAAAATGAATAAATATTTAAAGATCAGGCAGTGGACAGGGAGCTGCAGGTGGGTTAGGGGTCAGGGGTCGGAGGTTAGGGGGTTAGGGTCAGACAGTGGACAGGGAGCTGCGTGTGGATGTCACTGACAACATGTTAAACACTGCACAAATAGAGACACTTCTGTGTTTAGTGTCTCAGTGCTAACGCTAATGCTAATTTTGAGGCATAATAAACATTAAAACAACACCACAAACTGAAGTGTTCTACGTATAAAAATAACTGTGGAGTCGTATTTTAATTAATTTGAATTTTATTGGTTGTTTATTTTATGTTTACGTTTAATAAAAGTGACTGTTAGCTTTGAGACACAGTGCGCTAGCTAGCATGCAAATGTGCAGAACATGATTTAGTTGAAATATAACTTCGATTAAGTTAATGATGAGCGAACACCGTTGTAACATGGTTAAATTATCATAAGTGTACATAGGTTTACATAAGTCTCCTTCAAAATAAAAGCACAAAAAGTCTTTGGAGCAGAATACAGGGCTAACTTGGTGTAGTGTATTTCTCTTCCTTCCATTCTCAAAGTCCCTGCGTTATCCTGTCCTCGTTTAAACAGGCAAAACTGTCCTAAAGTTTAATTTCGAGGCTGTTCCGTGAGTGTTTTTTGTGTCGGTGTAATGAGAGATGAGATGGTGTTCTGGTAAACCTGCTGTCCCATTCTTATGCTAATTTCTGAAACCTCATTTGAGCCCAATCTACATCCAAAAGTTTGCGATTTTAGAAGCAAATCTCTAATTGAAAATTTTAATCTTGCATGGCCAATAACGACTACAAATGCAAACGAAGCGGCGCTAATGAGCCAGCGTTAGCAAACACTCATCATTTGGAAATGTATAATTATCATTTTTGGATTAGAAACTGCAGCGTTATGTAAATATTAGGGTTTCCAGGACTCACGACTTTTCATTAATTGCGATCATAATTCCGTATACAATGTAATAAGGATTAATAATAAAACTCTGTGCAGTTTTTGATTTGGAAATGGTCTTTTATGGGAGCATTGTTAAACTGTTGAGACAGACAGATTGAACAAAATTGTTACTGGAAAATACAACATTACACACTATTATAAGTGAGTGTTGCCAGATCTGCCTAAAATATTTCCCGGATCCATAATCCCCCAGAAATCCACTTAAACTGTAATATGTAACAGAAAACGGGTGAACACATTTAGCTGTGACTATAGGCTGTGTAAAAATAAAATGAACGCAGTTGAATTCCTATTAATATTTCTGGGTTTTTAATAACATTACATTAATCTATTTAACCAATTTTTTACAGTCGATTGGGACAAGGAAAAATGTAAAGTATTAATCGTCCAATGAGGTTTATCTGGTCTTCCCTTCATTTATTTTATACTGGGATACTGTCCTGAAGAAGTCGGACTGCAGATGGCGCTATCGTCCTGCCTCCGCCAGTAGGAGGACAGCGCCAAAACCTGTTTAAGTCAGCTGACCAGACACGTTACAGCAACATCACGTGACCACTCTGAGGCGCTAGTGAGCAGGGATGAAAACAAACTAAACCTTGGTCCGTATTTTCCGAGTATAAGTCGCTCCGGAGTATAAGTCGCACCGGAGTATAAGTTGCACCTGCCAAAAAATGAATAATAATGAAGAAAAAAACATATATTTCACAAAAAATCGCAATCTAAGTATAAGTCGCTCCATAGTATAAGTCGCTCCGGAGTATAAGTCGCACCGGAGTATAAGTCGCTCCATAGCATAAGTCGCTCCAGAGTATAAGTCGCTCCATAGTATAAGTCGCTCCGAAGTATAAGTCGCACCGGAGTATAAGTCACTCCGGAGTATAAGTCGCACCGGAGTATAAGTCGCTCCATAGTATAAGTCGCTCCGAAGTATAAGTCGCACCGGAGTATAAGTCACTCCGGAGTATAAGTCGCACCGGAGTATAAGTCGCTCCATAGTATAAGTCGCCCTGGAGTATAAGTCACACCGGAGTATAAGTTGCACCCGCCAAAAAATGAATAATAATGAAGAAAAAAAACATATATTTCACATAAAAATCGCATCTGAGTATAAGTCGCACCCCCAGCCAAACTATGAAAAAAAGTGCGACTTACAGTCCAGAAAATACGGTAAGTTACTTGTCAGATCTGTGGAGAGGCAACCACACCCAGGGTAAGAAAACATGTTATCCCAAGTTATTTGTGAGCAATATAAACTCCTGTAATTGAATAAAAAGAAGATGGATGTCATATTGTGAAACATTACGGTCGATAATAATAATAACATCTCCATGGAAACGAGTGATTTTCCATGTAATCAATAGAGAAATGCCTCATGTCGACCATCTGGGAGAATGACGTCACTGCAATCTGGAATCTGGAAGCACCAAAACTGGTCACACCACCTGAGTCTGTTAAAGACACGGTTTAAAGTGTTTTCATTTTGACTGTATTTGTGGGACCACAGACTGTGTAAAGAAGTGGACTGAGTGTGACGTCACCCGCAGCGTTCGGCTCATTTTCGGCTCACATTTTTCTGACACTTTAAACAAATTAAATTATATGAAAACACCTTTATGCTTTTAAAATAATTAACAACATAAAGGTGTTTTCATATAATTTAATTTGTCAAATACAAATTCCTGTTTACGTTAGAGGAGTTTGTCCCAGTGTATAATATGGTTGCTAGGTTGGTCAGTTGGTCAGTTTTCCCTATTAATTACACACTTTGCCATGAAATATCTAAAAGGTAAATTCACAAATGTTGAACCTGATCATTTCTATACTTCTATATTCTGACTAGTCCCAATAACTCAATGTATTACAACAAAAATCGTAATTTTAACAGTATTCAATTTAGCTGCCCCCATCTGTATTAAACATTATTGGCTCATAGAATGTAGTGGTGTCACCTGAAACCCAGCAATTCCCTAGTGTGATGTCATCATTTCTAACCAGGAAGTAAAATCTCAAACCTAAAACACTGCCAAACTGGGAAAGAAATGGTAAATTTGGTAAATAGGCACTTTAAAGAGGGGGCAAAATCGAGTTTTTGGAGCTTTTTACGATGTTATAACGTTGTTCCCTCATCAAAAACATGACATCTCTCCATAAATATACAAAAGCATGATACAAAACAATACACTGCATCTTCACAAACCTGACTCTGTTGTGATAGTGCTCTGGAGGGGGAGTGACTTAGCACTGGGAGGGAACATAACAAAGCTTCAACTTATTAAACATGTTAATTTAGCATTTATATAATATAGCATTTTCAAAAGAATAAAGGGTAACATGGTGATCTTAATATGTTATATGTTAGTAATTAATACCCCATAGAAATGAAATACCCCGTCTTTAATAACCCATAAAAGTGAAATACCCCCTCTTTAATACTCCATAGAAGTAAAACACCTCCTCTGTAATACCCCATAGAAGTAAAATACCCTCTTTAATACCCCATAGAAGTAAAACACCTCCTCTGTAATACCCCATAGAAGTAAAATACCCTCTTTAATACCCCATAGAAGTAAAACACCTCCTCTGTAATACCCCATAGAAGTAAAATACCCTCTTTAATACCCCATAGAAGTAAAACACCTCCTCTGTAATACCCCATAGAAGTAAAATACCCTCTTTAATACCCCATAGAAGTAAAACACCTCCTCTGTAATACCCCATAGAAGTAAAATACCCTCTTTAATACCCCATAGAAGTAAAACACCTCCTCTGTAATACCCCATAGAAGTAAAATACCCTCTTTAATACCCCATAGAAGTAAAACACCTCCTCTGTAATACCCCATAGAAGTAAAATACCCTCTTTAATACCCCATAGAAGTAAAACACCTCCTCTGTAATACCCCATAGAAGTAAAATACCCTCTTTAATACCCCATAGAAGTAAAACACCCCCTCTTTAAAATGACAAAAACCCTGCTTTCATGGTGTCAATTACTGTAAAAAATGGTTTCCTCGTTCAATAATCAATAGTAAACATCGAGACATGCTAGCTAGCTAAACGCACATTTGCCCCTATCCTCTCCATTCTCATTTGTCTCTGTTCTAATTGGTCTGATCAATACGTCTCCCAACGTTCTGCCAACATCCGTCTATTTCTCCGGCTCGTACTTACAACTTCGACTGAGGGGCCTCTCTCAGAAACCCAGTTAATTACCATTTTGTAGAGACTGGCTCACACGTCAAGCATTAATCAAATATATCTGTGAAATCCAGGGACCTATCACTCTGGATGTACGCGTTAGCTAACCGGGACGTTGCATGTGCGAGTGCCCGTTAGCGGCCCATCCAACGCTAGCTAGCATATAAAAAACGGTTGACCTTTAGCGTCGCCGGCAACGATCCCTTCCAAGCTTGAAGACTTAATTGGATTTCGATAATAAATCTTGCACGGGTTACTAAAGAAAACGTCTGAATCTATAACCGTGCTGCTCCAGAGACCGCTCACTTCCTTAAAGTATTTCCAAGCCTTAAAATCGATGCCAGCTCCTTTTGTTTCCCTGGAGTGAATGATGTGGAGTTCAGGGAAAACTGGGAAATTTGCACTTTTTCTGCTTGGATGAATTGGCTGTTACATTCTCTGCCCTCTCAGGAAGTAGGAACAGTCCTAGCAATAAAACAAGGCAGGATTTAGGCCGACTTTGAACGCGACCTTCATACGGAACAGTGATTTTAAAATGAGCCATTGTAAAGGATCTGTACTTTAGCTTTTAAAAAGGTCCGATTCGATTTGATCTGTTTTTAAAGGTCCGTTGTGTTACTTTTCTGGCAGAGTGTTATTGCTTTGGCTGGAATGTTCTACAGTATGGCATTAAACTCATCTATCTCCACGGGGACAAGCATGTGACACCACCACCAGGCTAAGTTACAGGTCAGATCTGTGGAGAGGTGTGCCGCTAACAGTAAGAAAGCATGTTTTAAAGGCATTTTTTAATCCAGAAATAAATGCTAAATGCAAGATAGATAAATTTATTGCAAACTACACCATGGGGATGAGCAGATGGAGGAGGCTGCCACCAGAAAAGTTACATAGTGTAGCTTTAAATCAAGATTCAAAAATCAGTCCATGGTTCATATTTTTCCAGTTTCATTAACATTTGAGAGAGTCTTAAAATATGAACTTCTACATTTATTACATCATATTTATTAGAATTCTATGCATTTCAAAACACTTAATAAGCAGGTTTTATATAATGTCTGCGCTCTATGGTTCCCGTCTGCGCTCTGTGGTTCCCGTCTGCGCTCTATGGTTCCCGTCTGCGCTCTATGGTTCCCGTCTGCGCTCTGTGGTTCCCGTCTGCGCTCTATGGTTCCCGTCTGCGCTCTGTGGGTCCCGTCTGCGCTCTATGGGTCCTGTCTGCGCTCTATGGGTTTTCTTTATTTGAGGGAGTTACTTCAGCCCTATACTCCAACCAAAACCAGGCCCAAGACCAGAGGTGACACAGCCTTTTCTGTGGCAGCGCCCAGACTATGGAACAGCGCCCTCTGCCTGTCAGATCCTCTCAGTTTTTAACGCAGTTTAAGACTAGACTGAAAACCCACCTCTTCTCCCTGGCATTTAATACGAACTAGACAGGGCATCTTACAGGGTGTTTTATTTTACTTTTCCTATGGATCATGTGATCTGTATATTTGTTTTTTGTTAACTTTTATGTGAAGCACTTTGGTCAGATGAAGTTGCTTTAAATGTGGTATAGAAAGAAACTTAAATTGCACCTAAATACGTCACCTATAGCCTTTGTAATTTACAAATTTCTAGTTAATAATACACTATTTTCTGATTTATGTTCTAATGTTGTTTCCTCGTCACAAACAGACCTGGAGTTGTGTTTTGTTTCATTCACACATGTTTAACACATAAACCCTGCATATTTAGGCTGAGTTCTTCTCTCAAACTGAAAACACTCTGTTCCAATTGTGATGTCTCTCTCAAACTGAAAACACTCTGTTCCACCTTGTGATGTCATGTGGTAATACAGGAAGTGCTCCACTGTGTTTTCAAACTCCATACATCTTCACTAGAATCAATTGGATAATTACAGCTCTGGAATTGCTGATCTCTACTGAACTAAAGGTAAAAGGAGCTGTTAACATGAAAACTACCGCTTCATGACATCACAAGGTGGAACGGAGCATTTTGAGCTTTGGAGATGTAGACAGACTAATAATAAAGTGTTACTCAAACATGTGAATGAAACAAAACACAACTCCAGGTCTGTTTTTTGAGGAGGTAACAACATTATAACATGACTTTAACCTCACAAGAGTCAATTTTGTGTAATACAGGACCTTTAAAAGCTTGTCGTCTTTACAATGAAATGCAAACAAAATACAAACTTAACACTTCAGCTTGATAACTAAAGTATAAAATGTTCTTTCCATTCGTTTCAATTGATCAGTTGTGGTCATTTGGTTGCACTTTGTAATGTAATGTCCCAAAGGTTAAAGCCAGTTCCGGTATTGAGTGTCGTATTGTTCCAGACTGGGGAGCGACTGCTGCTATATTCAGCTGGAGAAAAACATTTAGTGCACTCATATCGTTGCCAGTGCCAGTAAATATGGCCGTTCCTTCTCCAAAGATTAGGACTGTGAGTATTAAAGATAATTATACTATGTCTGCAGGCTGTTGTCCTTACGCAGTAATGAAGCACTCACAATTACGTCCAGTTACCGCAGAAACCATTTTCATTTTGTTTCATTTAGTCCAAAGAAAAGTGAGACGGGATTTGTGACGTGTGTTAAGTCGTCTATTGATTCGCAAGTTTGATTGATTGTAAGTTTAAAAGAAGTTGTTTTGCTTTAACTGGACGACTGTATTTCCTTCTTGTTCCTATTGACCTTATTCGGCCCCGCCCACTTCGGCCGTAAATGCAACAAAACCGCATGTTCTTTGTGGTAGCAGACTTCCGGTTAAGTGAGAATCCCGTTTATTTCAATGGAGAATTTGGGGAATGTTTTGCCGCTAAAATATGAAAATATTTTGTTCTATGTTCATGTGACCAACAAGCCAACACTGAACCGATTCTCTGATGCTATAAAACGGCTCTGTAGTACCTAAAGAACTTTTACTGTCAAGATCAGCTCCATTCAAAATAATACAACCCGAATGACGATGGCGGCGCTCATGGCAACTTCCGGAATAAGGTGCAAAGATCACACAAGGCTCCTCTCGTAATATTTTACACTACATCTAAAAAAAATATGTGTTATGTTAAAACAATCCATTCCTACGGGCTCAATACTAATATAAACAAATATAAACAAATATAAACAAATATCTTATATAAAGTTGATTTAAACCTCAAGTTTCGTTCTTACTTACTGTGTGGACAACCTTTGAGGGCCCTCCTGCAAAGCTTCTGAGATTCCCACTCCCCCAGCGGTGTCCCTGGACCCCACTTTGGGAACCACTGCTTTTAACCAATCACATCTCATGCACTGTATTAAGTATTATATTACAAAATGAAACGACTGGTTGGTCTGTTAAAGCGACCATCCGTAAGTTTTCGGGTTTTTTTTTTTACCCTCCTCTCCTCACCTAGCCCCTCCAACTCCCCCCCGATCCCTCCTCCCTCACCTGGCCCCTCCCTTCTCCCCTCACCTTTCTCCTCCCCCCTCCTCATCTGGCCCCTCCACCTCCCCTCACCTAGCTCCTCCCCCCTCCCCTCACCTGGTGTTTGTTCGGACTCACCTGTGCTCTCTGGTCTTCTTCTGTCAGGCCAGAGCCGACACATTATCAGACTGTTGTAATGTAGACAGCATCTAGTGGTGACATGTGAGAATACAACAGGGGCGGGTCGGTCAGTCTACTACGGATGGTAGCTTTAAACGCAGCTCTACAGGCTCATACACAAGCCGTGCCGTGCTCAGAATGAGAGAAGCACCGTACCTCATTTTTATTGTTTTATAATGTGAAAACACAACACAATTGTTTGCAGTGATCCAAACTTATCCCCCACTTTCCTAATGCATTTCTCGCATCCTGATGATTTGCCTTAATGAGTCTATGAGCACTTGTTGGTTCACAAACCGCAGTAGCGACAGTAGCTCAGTCGGTAGTAGATCCACTGATCCGAAGGTTGGCGGTGCTATTCCAGTGTCTGCGTACACCGGTGTATGAACGTGTGTGTGAACGGGTGAGCGGTTCCTTGATGTAAAGCGCTTTGAGCGACTTGAAGGTGGAAAACTCTATATAAAAATCTAACCGTTTACCAAAAAGTAAATAAAAACCTGAGCTGTTTTTTAACAATATACCAGACCAACAGCACCACACGTGAACTAATGATTTTACACGGCTCTTATAACCTTCATTTACCACACCCAAAAGTGTACTCATTATTATGGCAGTATGCAAACCAGTACCTCTGCGGTCACTTTAATTTGTCGATATAAATTGGAGCGTTGTAAAGTCAAAGCCCCGTCTCCCGAGCTGTTTTGGCCTCTCCCTCTTGTTAAGCAGCAGCAGCAGTTGGTCTAGACACACTGACTGTTAGAACTGAGTAGCACTAATTACACTACTCATCTATCAGTGTGTGTGTGTGTGTGTGTGTGTGTGTGTGTGTGTGTGTGTGTTGTAATAATCTCCCATCAGGGGCGAGGTGGGACCAAATCAAAGCCGATCAGATACGGACCAGACTCGGTGTGTTTTCGTGTCATTACATCTCCAAATGAGGTGTTCCCAGGTCACCCACAGCCGCCGGAAAATGAACACAGGTTTTAATATTGTCTCACGTTGTACGGACCTGTCCCGGCCGATAAGTACTGACATGTCTTCACTGCAACAAAGGAACGTGTCCAAAATGTTATAAATTAACATATTTACAACAATATATTTAATCTATTTTTGCTGTTCTGTCGAAACTCTTTGTATGAAATTAGGGTTAGACTACCGTATTTTCCGGACTATAAGTCGCACTTTTTTTCATAGTTTGTCCGGGGGTGCGACTTATACTCAGATGCGACTTATATGTGAAATTATTAAAATATATAATTTCACATCTTCGTTATTGTCACACTGAAACCACGTGAGGGCGCTCTAGGCTTGTACCAGTATCTACTACGCGGCGCTTCATCCACCTCCGGAGTTGGCGGAGTTGTTCAGAGGCGACACCGAGGATGAAGAATTGAATGGATTTAGTGATTTGGAGTGAGATCGAGAGTTTGTTAAACTTGTTAGCTTGTTTTTTATGCTTTAGTCTGATTAACTGTTAATATCTTACGTTAACACACCAGACACGTGTTCAGTTCGTTGTCTGTGCTTCATGTAGCTGAATAAATATAAATGTGTTACGTTAGCGTGCGGTACTGATATTCAGCCTGTTGTTCTCTATTTTACTGTTATTATTATAACCTGCCTTTAAAGATAAAATGTCTGTTCTTGGTCTCGGATTTTGTAAAATAAATTTCCCCAAAAAATGCGACTTATAGTCCAGTGCGACTTATATATGTTTTTTGCTTCATTATTGTGAATTTTTTGGCTGGTGCGACTTATACTCCGGAAAATATGGTAATTATGGATTATGAAAAGAAAAAAATCTCTACTGACAGTAATTTAATGTAAAGGTGCACTGCGTAATTTTTCTGATGGAATTGCTTGATGCTTTGCCCAGAATGTTCCACAGTATGGCATTAAAGGTTCTATATTACACAAATTGCTTTATGACATGTTCTAACGCTGTCACCTCCTCAAAAACAGACCTGGAGTTGTGTTTTGTTTCACTCACACATGTTTGAGTAACACTTTATTATTAGTCTGTCTACATCTCCAAAGCTCAAAACGCTCCGTTCCACCTTGTGATGTCATGAAGCTGTAGTTTTCATTACAGGTCCGAAATTATCCAAATGATTCTAGTGAAGGTGTTTGTATCAATTTACGAGCAAGGTTTGCGAAGAGTCGAACGCAAGATTGGTAGGTTTAGTAACATCTCCATAGAGACAAGCAAGTGGCAAACCCTCCAAACCCGCTTTATAATGACAAAATTACATCTTTAAGAAGAGTTAAATTATCTTCACATAATAAATAAAATATATAGTCAAAAGCAAGATTCATATTCTTAATACTTAGGTCATTTTAACCCACAAATATATATATAGTTTGTACTAAATGTAGATGTATTTGAGGGAGGTAGGTGGCTAGCGTGACGTTAGCGTGGCAGATGGTGGAGGGGGGGGTCCAGACAGCAGGCTTCCACTGTCACACAAAGCTAATCCTAGCGAAGGGCTAAAGCTAATCATAGCAAAGGGCTAAATGATGACCCGGGGAAATGACATCATCACCGCGGGACGCTGAGCCGGAGCACATGTTTACACGGCGGGCTCTCGGGGGCCACTGCAGAGAGTTTATGGACTCAGCTACACAGTCTATCTTCATCTACACGCAGTTATTCACGGACCTCAGTCACATGACCTCTTCCTGTTTTAAGCACTTTATGGATTGAAATAATTAACTGCCATGGCAACAGCTCAAAATTTCTTAAGTTTAGTGAAAGTGAATATGCTGCTGCCATTTTATATTTTATTTATTTTTTTATTATTTATTTTATTATTTTTTGTCCTATCTCATGTTGACAATAGAATCCTAGATTTTTTTTTTTTTTTTAATAAATAAAATTCTCACCTAAATCCATCATTCCCCATGTGTTTATATGGAGAGCTTATTTAGTTGGTTCTGTAGAACACGTAAGATACAATAAGATATACAGTATAAATGCCTTACCAATGCAAAGAACCGGTTTAAAAGTTGTTTTAAATATCTGAATAATGGCCGACATACTGCCTTAAATCAGACCTGTTGTACTTGTGTCACTCGTGCATCATTTTATTATAATTTGCACATTTTAAATCAGAATATTCAGCTAAAACGACTTAATAAAAGAAACAAATCTGCTGACTTCCGCGTTAGAAAACCGCGGTGCCCAACGGGAGCTGACGTCGCCGTAAACGTCATCAAAACAAAGAGCCGTGTAGCTGTCGGCGCCCCCTGTGGACAGCTGCACATCACACTAGCGAGCAGCGGATTTTTTTTCATTTGTACCAAAATGACGACGCGACGCTGCCGAATCCTACGAGTATCACCGATTAAGAAAATAAAACTGGAGAACGAAGCGCGTACGTCACAGTGGGCGTGTCCCGGTGGAGGTGAAAACGGGGGTAGATCGGCAAAATGGCGTCTTGAGAATAAGCGATTAAAGATTTACTCAAACATGAATCACTCCAAATACAACTTCAGAGGGTAAACGAGAAGGAAACAACACGGTTAAAAGCTCTGAAAAGTCCATTTTGCAGAATAGGTCTGATTTAAAAGAAAACACTCTGAGCTTAAATCCAGCCTCTTGTTCTCCAGCAGCTCTAAAAAATGTGAGAATGTCTTTGACCTTTAAGACGCATAGCTGAAAATCCTGCAATGCAAAAGTTTCTTAAGTATTTTAAAATATCAGATGTGACTATCAGCTTGCATTCCTCCTTCAGAAAAAGCTCAGAAAAATGTGTAAAAAGAATGAATACAATAAATGACCTTTGAGATGTATAATCCAGCTCTTTCAGTTCTGATACCGAGTTCAATACTGTGGGTTTAAGTATCTGCTGATTCCCGATATCAGCTGCACGGGTAACGGACTGTATATATAAATGGACATAGCTAACCTGCTAGCCGCCGCGTTCCAAATAAGAAGTGAGCATGGGAACGCTTCCGGCTCATCATTTTGGTCTTAAAATGTAATTCTATTGAAAAACCGTGGCTCCTCTCTCTGTACCTGCTGCTGTCAGACTTGTCATTTTGGTCTTAAATGTTCGTATTAACCCTCTACATGATCCTGGTGTTTTTATTTCACCGTTTTGTCCGTAAATCAAGATATGAACATTAATAACAGACAAATCAGGCACCTTCTTTCCCCGAGGTCGCTCCTGTAGCGTTAGCAACAGGTTTGATTGACAGCGTTGCTAACGCTCCCTGCTAAACCAGCGGTGCGGGCGGGAAGGGGCGTTACCTTCACCAGCCTCGCTCCGGATTGGCTCTTCGGTTGCTATGATACTCGCGGTCGGAATTCCAAATATGGAAATCAACTCGAGGAGCTTCATTTGACCGGAGCCGAACGCTGTGGGCGACGTCACACTCGCTCAGTCCACTTCTTTATCCAGACTGTGGTAAAAACGCAATTTAGGATTAAAAACGGCGAAACAGCTTCATGTTTGTTTTCAGTGTTAAAGTCACACATGCCTCACCACAAGAGCAGAGTTTTGGATTTTTCTCACTGATTCTGAGCAGTTTGAAGCCTAAAATTAGTAACTGTATTCTGAATTTTCTTTTTTCCAAATGAAAAAGTATAAAAACTATAATC
>KN484147.1:586-23416 GCA_000787095.1 Periophthalmodon schlosseri | reverse complement strand
CCCGTAGAGTCCTCTTGGCGGTGGGAGCGGTAGAAAGTGGGTCTTTCGAACGGAAATGGCCGGAGGGTGGGCTGCATATGGCGCACAGAGCCCCCTGGAGGTCACTCGGAGCAGTAGGAGCCGGTTTGAATTATTTACCTTCTCTCCCGACCGTGGACAGCACCCCCCGGCTCATCTCTCAGGTCAGTGCGGCTGATCTGGCCAAGCATGAAGCCGCAGGGAGCACTCACGGCAAGAAATAGCACTCGTTCTCTCTCTCTATCCATCTACCCTTCCTACCCCTCTCTACCTCCTGTCACTCTTTTCTCTCAACCCTCTACTATCTCCTCTTTCCTTCTCTCCATCTCCCCCTCCTCTGATTCTTTTGTTCACTCTTTCAATCTTTACTTCTATTCTCTTTTCAATCTCTCTCTCTCTCTCTTACTTTCTCTGTCTATCTATCTTGTCTTCCAACCCTCTCTACCCTCGTCCCTCTTTTTTCTCAACCCTCTTCTATCTCGTTTCTCTCTGTCTTCACCCTCCTTTCATCCTTCTCTACCCTCTTTTCAATCTCTCTCGCTTTCTTTCTCTCTCTCACTCTCTCCTATAAGAGTCATTGTAAAGTTTGCACAGTTGGTTGTTGGTCTTTTACCTCTCTTATTCTCTCTCTTCTCTTTCACTCTCCTCTTTCAGCCGCCTCTGTATCTACCTACTCTTTCACTCGTTTCTCTCAGCCCCTTCTCTCACTCTTCCGTCACTTTCTGACTCCTTCTATATAGTTTGGAGACTGTTGGTTGTTGATCTCTATCTCTCTATTCTCCCTCTCTCTCCTCTTTCATTCTCCTCTCTCAAACCCTTCCACCCATCCCCCTCTATCTATTCTGTCTCCTCTCTTACTCTCTCGCTCCCTCTCTTTCCTTCTTTTTTTTGAAGCATCAGCTCTGAGAGTCCTTGAAACGTTTGGAAATGGCAGAGGCTGATGTTGGTTGTTGGGCTCTGACTCTCTCTCTCTCTCTCTCTCTCTCTTTCTCTCACCCATCTGTCTTGTCTGTCTATCAACCCTCTTCTATCGCCTCTTTCTTTCTCTCTCTCTCGTTCTCCAATAAGAGTCATTGAAAAGTTTGCGCAGTTGGTTCTTGGTCTTTTACCTCTCTTATCATCTCTCCTCTTTCACTCTCATCTCTCAATTGCTTCCCTCCATTTCTTTCAACCTGTTCTATCTCTGCTCTCACTCTCTCATTGCCTCTCTTTCACCATTCTATCTATCTTTCTACGCTGTCTCGCTCCCTCTCTTTCTCTTATTCTTTCTGTAGCATTAGCTCTGAGAGTCCTTGAAATGTTAGCTTTCTCTCTCTCTCTCTCTCTATCTCTCTCTCTCTTTCTCTACCCCATCTATCTATCTTTTCTCTCTATCAACCCTCTTCCTTCTCTTCTTTCTCTCTCTCCATATCTCTTTTACGCCGTCACTCTATATTATCTATATATTATCTCTCCCTATATCTCCTCTCTCTCTTTCCTCTCTCTCTCTCTTCTCTCCATCTTACTATCTCTCTCTCCTCTTCTGTTTTTAAGAGTCCTTGAATCTTTGGAGTTTGTAGATTTGTTTGTCAAAAGTTAAAATTGCTTGAGAACTTTTACAAGCCACAGGGAGCTAGACATACCACTCTCTTTCTATCCTCCTTTCTCTCTCTCTCTCTCTCTCTCATTCTCTCTCTCCCACTCCCTCTCTCTCTTCCTCTCTAAATCAGCAGCTGAAGGAGTCCTTGAAATGTCTCAAGACAGCAGAAGTTGATATTGTTTAAGTCTCCCCACTTCCTCTTCTTCCTCTTCCTCTCTCTGTCTTTCTCTTGGGTCCACAGTCTATCCTCTCTCAGTAGAAGCATGTGTGTTTCTCTCTCTCTCTGTCTCTCTCTCCTCTCGCTGTCTGTCTCTCTCTGTCTCTCTCTCTCTGTCTGTCTCTCTCTCTGTTTCTCTCTCTCCTGTCTCTGTCTCTCTCTCCTCTCTCTTGTTGTCTCTCTCACTCCGTCTCTTATTCTGTCTCTGTCTCTCTCTCTCTCGAGCCCACAGTTGACCCTCTCTGTCAGTAGACAGCATGTGTCTCTCTCTCTCTGTCAGTCAGTAGAAGCGTGTGTGTCTCTCTCACTCTCTCTCATGTCTCTCTATTTCTCTTCTCTCCCTTTCTCTCTTGGGTCTGCAGCTGATCCTCTCTCAGTAGAAGCATATATGTGTGTGTGTGTCTCTCTCTGTATCTCTCTCTCAGTAGAAGCATGTGTTTCTCTCTCTGTCTTTCTCTTCTCTCTCTCTCTCTCTCAGTAGAAGTGTGTGTTTCTCTCTCTGGCTCTCTCTCTCTCTGTATCTCTCTCTCAGTAGAAGCATGTGTGTTTCTCTCTGTCTCTCTCTCCTCTCTGTCTCTCTCTCTCTCTCTCTCTCTCTCTCTCTCTCTCAGTAGAAGTGTGTGTGTTTGGAGCAGAGTTCAGACTTTGGAAGAAATGTGACAGTTTTCTGAGTTCTGTGGCAATGATTGAACATCTGTTTTGTTTAGATTCAGGGAATCCTGTCCCTTTTTTCTTTCTTTCAACCGCTGCCCCTTCCTTTTCTCTCTTCTGTCTGGTCTTTCTCACTCTCATCTTCTTTCTGCTTCCTCCTGTGTCTCAGTCATATCTCAGTCTTCTCACTCTCTCTCCCTGTCCTATCTCTCCTCTCTCTCTCTCTCATCTCTCTCTTTTCTCTCTCTCTCTCTCTCCTCCCTCTCTTTCTCCTCTCCTTCTTGCAGCTATGGGAGTCCTTGAAAAGTTGAAGTTGTCAAAAGTTAACATTAGCTGGAGAACTTTCACAAACAGGAGGAGGAGGAAGAGGAGAAGTGGGGAGAGAAGAAAAAGAGGAGGAGGAGGTTGTGTAACCCATTAGTCATTATTTTAACAGTATTTGTTAAAAGTGAAATAAAGGACTTTTTGGATGTAATTAACACTGTTCTCTGAGGAGATCCATCTCCCTCTCTCTCCCTCTTCTCCCTCTCTCTCCCTCTCCTCCCTCTCTCCCTTTCCTCCCTCTTCTCTCTCTGTCTCTCCCTCTCCTCCTCTCCTCCCTCTTCTCTCTCCCTCTCCTCCCTCTTCTCTCTTCCTCTCCTCCCTCTTCTCTCTCCCTCTCCTCCCTCTTCTCTCTCTGTCTCTCCCTCTCCTCCCTCTCCTCCTTCTTCTCTCTCCCTCTCCTTCTCTCTCCCTCTCCTTCCTCTTCTCTCTCCCATCTCCTTATCTCTCCCTCTCCTCCCTCTTCTCTCTCCCTCTCCTCCCTCTTCTCTCCTGTCTCTCCCCTCTCCTCCTCTCCTCCCTCTTCTCTCTCCCTCTCCTCCCTCTTCTCTCTCCCTCTGTCCCTCTCTCTCTCTCCTTCTCTCCTCTCTCTCTCCCTCTCCTCCCTCTCTCCTCCCTCTCTCCCTCTCTCTCTCGGGGTTTCACAGACAGATGTCCTGGAGCAGTTTGCGTCTTCATTTCTTCTCATTATTTCCACCATGGGATTAAACATTAGTCCACTTGCACTTGTTTGTCTGGAGGGACTTCACGATGTGGCTCAGGGCCCCGAGGCCACCAGGGGGCCCCCAAGAGCCCACGCATTTATACTGAAAATAATATAATATGTAAAGTTTTACTGGAAACGGGGCTGGTGCGTTTACAGCCGCCTAAACATCCCTCTCAAACCGTCACATTTGTCTTTTACGCGTAGCAGCAAAATATCTGCTGTCGCCCGCATGTGTTTTTGAGGCGGGCGTAGGTGTGGGCAGCCGTGTTTTGCGAGGACCCCTTCCCCTCGAATGGCTTTGAATGGCTGTTTTACGAGTTTGATTGAAAGTTAGAGAGCTTAAGTTTATCTAAAGTCTTGGGAAATGCACCAAGAACACGAGAAGATGATTGTTTCTTAGTTCTTACTAACGGAGTGAAAAGAGTGAAGAATGACGAGACGTTTATGTAACACGTAAAGGAGGTGTAACTGAGCCACATGAGCACAGCCCGGGGAGCCGTCTTATTACGCCGTCTGCGTTTGATTATTGCCTTTTTCTTTCACAATCAGCCGTCAGCGAGGCGTCTGTGAGTGTTTAGGCTCCCGCGGGCTGCTCTTGTTGTCGTGACTCGTATATGTGTATTGTATGGGCTCATTAATATGCGCGTTTACGCCAGTTGTCCGCTAATTATGTATGCAAATTTACGCTGCGTTGCTCAACTGCTGAAAAAGGCTGTCAGCTTCGTCATTTTGGTCTTAAAATGTTCGCATGAAATGATCCTGGGGTTTTTATTTCGCTTTTGTGTCCGTAAAACAAGATCTACTTTTGTGTCCGTAAAACAAGATATGACAGACGAATGAGGCGCTTTCTTTCCCCAAGTTTGCTCCCGCTAGCGTTAGCAACGGGTTTGATTGACAGCGTTGCCAAGCGCCGCTACCTTCAGGAGCGTTACCTTCAACAGCCTCGCTCCGGATTGGCTCTTTGGTTGCTGTGATACTCGCGGTCGGAATTTCAAATAAGGAACTCGGCTCCAAATTCGCCGCTATAACCGCTAACCTCGATTAGCTTCATCCGACCGGAGCCGGACGCTACGGGCGACGTCACGCTCACTTAGTCCACTCCTTTATTTAACGTTGCAGCCAAAGCAATAACATTAATTCACAGAAACGCGGGTGGCGTACTTCCCACCGGAAAAGTTACACAGTGAACCTTTAAATCTTGCTCGGGGGAGATCTCCGGCGTCTTGTTCTTGTTCCATTCTCTCGCGTCGTCTCCGCTTGAGCTCGTGTCCTGCTGCGTTTCACTCAGCTCACTGCCTCCGCCTCGTTTCGCTAAATTAGAGCTTCTGTTAAACTACGTGATAATTACTGTGGTTTGTACCTGGCAGCTCCGGGTGACAGGGGGCGCTGTTTTTAGACTCCCCTGTTACAGAACGGGACTTGATTGACGGCGGCAGCGGAACGAGATCCGACCACTACAGATTATAGCGTCGTTATGTAAGTCTTTTGTCTAAATATCACAGAGTTGGTTGTGTACAGAAAAATATCACGCTAACGTTCTGTAACTAAGGCTGCTTTTAAAATAACTGGTGCGTTTGAAGGTGCAACGAAGCTTTGCGGAGGCAGCCGTTCTCTTCTTAGACCTGGGGGTTGGCAGCGCAATTTCCTATACTTTGCATCTCGCCGTTGTGTCCTTCGGCAAGACGCTTCACCCACCTCGACCTAAGAACAGTGTTGCAGACTAGCAGCTATGTTTCAGTTCTACCTCCCAAAAAGAAATAGGTCAAATTTGGCACGGTTATGATGGATACTTTGCAGCTGAGGTCACTCACGTTCCCTGCGGGGTGTGATGCTAACTGGAGGCACTGCTCTGTCTGAAGCGTCTGTCTGTTACTCAAGTTAGAATTTGTTTTTCAACACAAACCACTGACTTAGCTGGAACTACAACAGGTGAGCGGATTTGTGCTGTTAAACAAGTCCCTCTCACATAACCTTACAGTCACAAGCTAGCTAGCATTAGCCAACAGTTTTTCAGTTAGCCGCTCTCACAGTTTTGTTGTAAATCAAACTCCTGAACAGGACCATAAACTCTCGGGTTGATCACAGGCTCCTGAAAATGTGCTGTTTAAATCCATTTTGCATTTTTTTTCCCATGAGTTTTAAGATGATCCTAAAACTTTTTTTTTTTCTTGGCACGGTTTGCTAACGTGTGCGTTGCGTCACCGTGGTAACTGCTGAACATTCTGCAATAGACATACATGTAGAACGTCTCTGCCGGTATGGCTAGGTTGTGTTCACGTTCCAGAATTTGATTATAATTTTGATCATTTCAGATGGAGGGGCCTAAACTCTCACTGTTTTGAAATAAATCTCCAAACTTCTGATCCGCAAATGTTGAACCTTCTCTTTATTTCTTAGGGGCTTCCTCCACAAACTTGTCGTATTAATGTTATGGCTTGAACTAGATTATTGTGATGTCACGTGAACGCAACTTATTACACCTGTTACTCACATTTTAAATCACAATATTCATCTAAAACAACTTAATAAAGAAACAAATCCGCTCACTTCCGCGTTAGAAAACCGCGGTGCCCAGTAGGAGCTGACGTCGCCGTAAACGGATTTTTGTTCATTTGTAACAAAATGACGACGCGACGCTTCTCCAGAAAATAAAACTGGAGAAGGAAGGGCTTACGTCACAGTGGGCGTGTCCCGGTCGAGGTGAAAACGGGGACTGATCGGCAAAATGGCGTCTTGAAAATAAGCGATTAAAGATTTACTCAAACATGAATCACTCCAAAAACAACTTCAGAGGCTCAATGAGAAGAAACGACTAGAACATGGTTAAAAGCTCTGAAAAGTCCATTTTGCAGAATAGGTCTGATTTAAGTTTTAGAATCGAGGAGATGGAGACAAAGAAACTCAGAAGCACAGAACTATCTCTTTCCACATGTGAAATTCATCAAATGTTTTAGTTTTATGTTTTAGTTTTTAAACCGTAGAAACTTTCTTCTTTACTTCAAATACTTTTTCCCCAAACTCACAAAGCCCATATGAATGTTAATGTTGCGTATCTCTTTCTCCAGTTCCTTTACTGACTTCCCTCCATTACTTTGATGTTTGCATAACTCATCCAATCAATTATTTATGTCTCTTAGCAACGAAACTCTTCTAAAGTGCTGTGTTTTCTGATATTTACTTATATTTTCCCCACTTTACTGGCTTTTTAATTCAACTTTATCTCCGTCTATTTCGACCTCACTTCACCCGTTTGTCCCCGTCAGCCAATCACAGCCTGCCTTCTTTGCCTCTCAACCAATCAGCTCTCAGGATATCCATATAAGGCGCTCTCTCTCTCCTCTCTTTCGTGCGGTTTGAACAGCCACTCTCTTCTGCCTTTTCCCCATTGCAGCAGCAAAACCATCAGCCTCCTCAGCCTCTCCATCTTCTCCTCTTCACCACCACCATTTAAGTATTTCTCACCTCCACCGCTCTCTTTCACTTTCTCCTCTCTCTCTCTGTGTCTCTCCTTCATTCTCTTTGTCTCTCCCTTTCTCTCTTTTTCTCTCTCTCTCCCTCTCTCTCTCTCTGTGTCTCTCCCTCTCTCTCTTTGTCTCTCACTCTCTCTTTTTCTCTCTCTCTCTGCCTCTCTCTCCTTCTCTGACCCCCTCTCACTTTTTCTCTCCCTCTGTCTCTCTCTCTCTCTGTGTGTGTCTCTCTTTCCCTCTCTCTCTTTGTCTCTCTCACTCTCTCTTTTTCTCTCTCTCTCTTCTCTCTCCCTCTCTCTCTCCTTGTATGAGCCCCTCTCTCTCTTTTTCTCTCTCCCTGTCTCTCTTTCTCTCTGTGTGTCTCTCTCTCTCCCTCTCTCTGTGTCTCTCTCACTCTCTCTTTTCACTCTCTTCTGCCTTTTCCCCATTGCAGCAGCAAAACCATCAGCCTCCTCAGCCTCTCCATCTTCTCCTCTTCAGTGTTGGGGCTTTAATTTTAGTTATTTTCCCTAAAGATATCGATAATTCTCTCTTAAGTAAATGGTCACGTTTCCTTCTTTCCTTTGAAGAAGAGCCTTTTATGTCCAGTTTACAGTTTTCTGGGCTGGGGACTGGCACAATGGGCAGTTTGCCTGAGGTTTCTGTTGGTCCGTTGTGGCCAGTTTGCACCAAAACATGTTGTTTTTCTTACAGTTATAGTATTTACATTGACAGTTCAAAGTGGGGGATGAGAACGTCAGAGCGAGAACGTCAGAGCGAGAACGTCAGAGCGAGAACGTCAGAGCGAGAACGTGTAATGACAAGCTGCTTCCAGGAAACATAAAAACATCCCACAACATCCTCTGTCTCTCTCTCTGTGTTTCTCTCTCTCTCTGTGTGTCTCTCTCTCTCTTTCTCTGTGTTTCTCTCTCTCTCTCTGTGTCTCCCTCTGTCTCCCTCTATATGTCTCTTTGTGTGCCTCTTTCTCTGTCTCTCCTTCCCTCTCTCTCTGTGTCTCTCTCTCTGTATGTGTCTCTCTGTCTCTCTCTCTCTCTGTGTGTCTCTCTCTCTGTCTCTCTGTACGTCTCTCTGTGTGTCTCTCTCTCTGTCTCTCTCTCTCTGTGTGTGTGTCTCTCTCTGTCTCTCTCTCTCCCTCTCTCTGTGTGTGTCTCTCTCTTTCTCTCTCTCTCTATCTCTGTGTGTGTCTCTTTCTCTCTCTGTGTCTCTCTCCTTCTCTGACCCCCTCTCTCTCTTTTTCTCTCACTGTCTCTCTCTTTCTCTCTGTCTCTCTCTCTCTCTCTCTCCCTCGCGCTCCTTCTCTGACCCCCCCCCTCCCTCTTTTCTTCTCTCTCTCTGCCACCAAAACCTTCTTGTCGTCATTAAAGAACACTCCCTATTTCCTTTCCACGTATTTGACCGAAACATTGCTGCGTTTAATTATGCGTCTGCATCTGATCATGAACCATTTTAGTTACCGAGCATCAGGAAGCGCGCTGTTAGCCTGCTAGCTGTCGTTAGCATTACCGTCATGGCAAAACTCCACTCCCGTCTCTGAAAACTGTGCTTACAAACTCATCATGGTGAGTAATTAGGATGCTCTTAATGCTTTAGGTAAGTGAGAAATAACCACTGCAAACTGTTTAAAATGAACTAGTTCTGTTTTTCACATTTTTAAACCAGGAAAAATCAGGTAAAGCGTCGTCCCAGGTCGTTGGAAGCTCATATTCACTTAGCACAAAGCTATAATTGGACAGATATAGAAATGACTCTTTAGCCACCGGCAAAATTGGTATAAAAATGAGACGATTGTAGATATTTTAACATAACTTCCTACAGCTACGGCCCCGTGCGTCTGAATGTGTAACGGCCCCGTGCGTCTGAATGTGTGACGGCCCCGTGCGTCTGAATGCGCTAAACGTTCTTGGTTCGTCCTTCCCCCGGCGTCCGGCTCATCCGCTCGTCTCGTGCGGAGCGTGTGTTATCTTGGTACCGGAGCAAAGCAGATTTCGCGGCCAGATTGTTCCGTTTTCGTGCCATTTTCGAAGCCCGATTCCGTCCAAAGCCTCCAACTTATCCGGGGAACGCGCAACACTTTCTCTCCTCAATCTGCCGCCGTTTCTGAGCAAAGCGGTTCCTGAATTATATATGCGGAGGAGATTAAAGGAACAGCTAATTCAATTTAAACGGATTAGATTAGATTACGACGAACAAATTAATCTAAGGATCTGCCGTGTCAAAGCGAGTCGTGCCGCGTGTTTATGATTATTCTGGGTCAACCTCATTAATGCGGCTGGTTCTGTTTGGGTTCGACTGGACCTGTGGAATATGGGAGTGCGGCCAGTTAATGAAGGGGTAGAAGAAGTACTCAGTTTTGTTACTTAAGTAAAAGTACAAATACTGGAGCGAAAAAATACTCAAGTAAAAGTATCACATGAAAAAATCGACTTAAGCAAAAGTATTAAAGTACCTGTTTAAAAATGTTCTTAAAGAGTAAAAAGTTAAAGTATTTCGCGCAGATTTTGAGTCTTATAAAGCTTCAAATTTAGTAATTTTGATAAAGATTTGAGCTGAATTTTGTTCAAGCTTCCAGTTGTTTCCAGCTGTTTTTATTTGCATATTTTTGTTTTGCTCAAATTATGAACGGTCAAAAATAAAACCCTCAGCCTTTTCAGCAGGTTTCAAACGATTATGAAAAATACTTTTACTTTTCAGTCCTGTTCAAAAATGTAGTGGAGTAGAAAGTACAGATACTGCTCTCAAATGTAGTGAAGTAAAAGTAAAAAGTATCCACTGTAAAAAAAAATTTTTTTCAGTATTAAATGGGCGTGATTTTGATCTCGTATTTAAAGGTCCTATATCACACAAAACTGACTCTTGTGAGGTTTCAGTTGCGTTATAATGTTGTTACCTCGTCAAAAACAGACCTGGAGTTGTGTTTTGTTTCATTCACATGTTTGAGTAACACTTTATTATTAGTCTGTCTACATCTCCAAAGCTCAAAATGCTCTGTTCCACCTTGTGATGTCATGAAGCGGTAACAGCTCCTTTTACCTTTAGTTCAGTAGAGATTGGCAACTCCAGGGCTGAAATCATCCAGATGATTCTAGTGAAGGTGTGTGGAGTTTAGAAACACAGGGGAGCACTTCCTGTATTACCACATGACATCACAAGGTGGAACAGAGTGTTTTCTGTTTGAGAGAAGAACTCAGCCTAAATATGCAGGGTTTGTGTGTTAAACATGTGAATCAAACAAAACACAACTCCAGGTCTGTTTGTGACGAGGAAACAACATTAGAACAGATCAGAAAACAGCGTAACATTGGCACTTTAATATCAGTTTGTACATGCGATTATCTTGTTTTTCAAAGTAAATTAAAACATCAAAAACCTAAACCCTAAACGAGCCAAAAGTGTTTCTACTGAGCGTAAACCAGTCAAAGTGAGTGGTGTGGCTCTGTGTGACCCGCCTGACCTCTGCTGTCACTGCAGTCCGTGAGGGTCCAGCACAGAAAGACCCATTACATTACCCATCAGCCTTTGCAGCGCCTCTCCCTGAATAAAGATTATACTTCTGCACAATGACACTGCACCTTCATTAGCCTTGGAGAGCTCCTCGCGCAGACGGGGCTGAATTCGACCGGTTTGTGATCCGAGCCAAAGCCAATTACTCAGGTCTTACGCGAGTGGACAGGTGTCTGCGGCTCGCTGTTTACGCCGCCGCTTTGTGACTCAGAAATATCCCGACGAATTCTACACGGAAGTTAGTTCAATTTATTTTATTTTTCTGAAGCCCAAAATCCCAACAGCTGGTCACCTCTTAGGGCTTAACAAGATCATCGATTTAACCAGCAGAAAGTTCGACAGTTGAAACGGCAGTGAGTCGAAGCTAAAGTGATTCACTATAGTGGTTCTAACCATAGACTGTATATACAAATGGACATAGCTAACCCGCTAGCCGCCGCGTTTTAAATACGAAGTGAGCACGTGCGCGCTTCCGGCTCCATCGATTCACTTTCTATTGAAAAACCGTGGCCCCTCTCTCTGTAACGGCTGCTGTCAGACTCGTCATTTTGGTCTTAAAATGTTCGTATTAATCCTCTACATGATCCTGGGGTTTTTATTTCGCTGTTGTGTCCGTGAATCAAGATATGAACAGACAAATCAGCTGCCTTCTTTCCTCGAGGTTGCGCCCGCTCCGCTCCAGATTGGCTCTTTGGTTGCTATGATACTCGCGGTCAGAATTCCAAATACAAAACTCGGCTCCAAATTCGCCGCTGGAACCGCTCCGGCCTCGACGAGCTTCATTTGACCGGAGCCGAACGCTGTGGGCGACGTCACGCTCGCTCAGTCCACTTCTTTACCCAGTCTGCGGTAAATTCGCAAATATAACGATGTTAACTCTGTTCCAGTTAAATGAGTGGTCTAACCCCGACATGTGCACTTTAAATATTTCTTCCATGACAGAGGAAATTGCTACAGTTGAAACTGACTGAAATCTAAAGTGATTTTTCGAAATTGCAAAAGTTTCCAGACTGATCTATCAAAAGCCGAAGGTGTCTCATGAATTTGTGTCTGGCGCGTTCCCGCCCGCAGCGCCCTGTCCGGCTCTCCGCGGGCATAATGAAAATCTGACAAAAGTTTGAGCTGAAAAGTGGAGGAAAATGTGATCGCTAAGAGGAGTGACAGAAATGGTCTGGAGCACTTTGAAATGAGATTATTCTTGATAAAATTAGCATAGCACACTTCGTTTCTTCTGAAAGCCTTTTCATCCTCCCCCTCGCTCCCCGCGTGTCATCTGATGCATCGGGCGCGAGTGTTAAGACGCTAATCTAAGACCAGAAAATGGCCGCCCGTCACTGCGCACCGCTGCTGACGTGCCGGTGTTTTAACGCGCTATGAAAAAAGCAATACTCTGCAAAAATGTAGAAAGAAATCTGTGGAAATGTCATTGTTTAGGGGAGGTTTATTTGCTTCCATCCATTTTCTTCCACTTATCACGGGGACTTCCCTCACCCCAGACACTTCCTCCAACTCCTCCGGTGGGACCCCAAGGCGTTCCCCGGCCAGTCAAGAGGCAACGCGTGGGACATGCCTGGAACACCTCCCTAGGAATAGATGCTCCTGGCGCTTTAGGACGTTGAGGAGCAGCGGCTCTACTCCGAGCTCCTTCCCTGTGACTGAGCCCTCACCCCGTCCCTGAGGGAGCGGCCAGCGACCCTGCAGGAGAAACTCATGTTGACCGCTTGTATCCGCGAGCTTGTCCTTTCGGTCATTACCTAAAGATCATGACCCTAGGTGAGGGTAGGAACGTGGAGCTAAACCAGGACTAAACCAGAACTGAGCCAGGACTAAACCAGGACTAAACCAGGACTAAGCCAGGTCTGAACCAGGACTAAACCAGGACTAAACCAGGTCTGAACCAGGGACCATAGGTGAGAGGAGGAACGTAGATATAGACGTATTTTAGCTTGACATAAGAAGCGATAAAACATGTCAAACAGGGGTAAAGTTGCACTGTGGAGCTTTTCTGATGGAGGTATACACTACACTGGAGATGTTATTGCTTTGCTTAGAATGTTCCACAGTACGGCATTAGACTTATCTATCTTGCATTTATTCAACAACAGCTGTTTTTATTGCCTTAAAAACATACATTCTTACTGTGAGTCTCAATCTCACACTCGCCTCTCCGCAGATCTGGCCTGTAACTTGTTGGCGACACCCGCTGGAGAAGTTTAAAGGGTTCTTCTCTCAAACAGAAAACACTCTGTTCCACCTTGTGATGTCATATTGTAGTACAGGAAGTGCTCCACCGTGTCTTTAAACTCCACACATCTTCACTAGAATCATTTGGTTAATTTCAGACCTGGAATTTCCAATCTCTACTGAACTAAAGGTAAAAGGAAGCTGCTAACCTCAAAACTATCACTTCACAACATCACAAGGTGGAACAGAGCATTTTGAGCTTTGGAGATGTACAGACTAATAATAAAGTGTTACTCAAACGTGTGCGAATGAAACAAAACACAACTCCAGGTGTGTTTTTGAGGCGGTAATGACATTTTAACACAGACTTAAACCTCACGAGAGTCAGTTTTGCGTAATACAGGACCTTTAACATCATCATTACTAAGATAACTTTGTGAAACCACGACTGCAGATATTTTCAGAGCGCTCCGGTTCTTTTGGTCTTTAAGTCTCTATATCGTTTCATGTCTCATTGCCTGGAGGTTAATGAAATGGCCTTTTTATTGGAGAGTCTTTGTGCGCGGCTCGGCTCACGCTGTCACATACATCACAGCCCTAACGCTCCTCCCCGGATGAACAATTATAACATCGTCGAGACTCTTTTTCCATCCGGGCGGCCGTCCGTCACAGGTAATGCACACGGAGAGGGCGTCTATACGCACAGGCCATATATGAGGCACCGGAATGTTCCAAGGTCTGACATCAGTCTGTATAGATGTCAGTCCCATAAAACAGAGAATTAACTTCAAAATACTAATTACCACCTTCAAAGCAATACACAGCCCAGCCCCTTCGTACATATCTGACCTCCTCCACGCCGCCGCTCCTGCCCGCACTCTCCGCTCCTCCTCCTCTCTCCGGCTCACTGTGTCCTCCGCCCGACTCCTGACCACGGGGAACGGGGCTTTCGGCCGCTCCGCCCCTCGGCTTTGGAATTTTCTCCGTCCTGATCTCCGCAACTTAGACTCTCTTCCAATCTTCAAATCCAGACTCAAAACTCACCTGTTCAGACTGTCCTACCTCTTATAACCACTCACACATCCTTTATCAATCAGTTTTTTGTTATGTTTTATTGTATTTATATGTTTTTTTAGGTTTTTTTTATCTAATTTTATCTTGTTCAGTGTCCTTGGGTGTTTTGAAAGGCGCTTATAAATAAAATGCATTATTATTATTAGTTAGTGATGGGAGATACCAGTGATTTTGTTTCGATCCCAATACCGATATGTGTTTTGTATTAAAATGCATAGAAATTCCTTTACTATAAACGATTACTACCTTGGACTAGGCATTTGGTGTCACGATTATCATGGCCAAAATAATTATTAACGATTATATCACGATAATTATTAAAGTTGCCGACAGTTTAAAACGTTATGGATGTGAATAATTATCATTTTAATCTTATGATAAGTTCCATTATTAAAGTTGCCGACAGTTTAAAACGTTATGGATGTGAATAATTATCATTTTAATCTTATGAATAAGTTCCATGTTTAAAGAACTGTTATAGTATTGTACTTTGTCATCAGTGAAAACAAGTACGATCTAGCGGAGAATATTCTGGACGAGCAGGGCCGTCAACTGAAATTTGGGGGCCAGGGGCAAGAAGTCTCACGTGGGCCCCCCTCTAATACAAATTAATAGGAAGAGAGTCAAATTCTGGGCCCCTAAGACCCCGGGACAACAGACCTCTTTGTCCCCCCCATCGACTCCCCTGTGGATAAGTCGTTTTTTTTCTGCACATTCTGGTGATACAATGGCGATTATCTTTGTTGACGACTATAATGTCCCACGAACAATTATTGTTGACCCTTTTTTTCACGATAAACGATATTATTGTTTATCGTCCCATCCCTACCTTGGGGTCATAATCTGTGCTCCAAATCAAATAGAACCTTTAGTATGGTAAAGAATCGATACCTTTTCGATACCTCAGTCAGTATTGATATATTAATATTTGATAAAGATCTGCTTATCAATATGTGTTTATTTAGTTGGAACTCACCATTAAAAGCACTATATCTGTTTTTTCCATGTACTTATAAAATGTTAAAGTAGCTCCTAGGGTCAAAACCAGTCAACTGTGTCTGCATCTAATTATAAATCTTTATCTAGCAAACCTGGAAGTTACACTGGTGCACTGTTAGCATGCTAGCTGTCGTTAGCAGTCATCACGGTGAATATTAAGACGCTAGGAATGGTTATGAAAGTGAGGATCGAGTTTGAACAAGCACAGCATCTTTAATGTATTGTCCCAGAAAGTCATTCACATTGATATATTTTAAACCTGATGCCCCACCATTCCATTTATCCAAAGTAGGGGCAAGGGCATGTGGTAACGGCACTAATAGCCAGTAGAGACCTTCGCTCGCTCTTCAGCGGGGGGTTGGTCGTTGTGTCCTTGGGTAACTGGGAGTGAAAGGATTAAAAGACCACAGTGCCCTGTTTTTGGAATATGTTGAAGCCTGCGATGTAATAACGTGAGTTCAAATTAGGGGGCGCTATACCTGTTTTTTACTGCCTTAAAACATGTGAAAAACAGAACTAGCTCATTTTAATCGGTTGAGTTATAAACCGTGATGAGTTTATAAGCGCTTTTCCCAACTCTCAGAGACCAAGGCTGGGTTATGTCGTCACAGTAACGCTAAAAAACAGCTAGCATGCTAACAGTGCACTTCCCAGTTTACGGCATTTTGATCCAAAGAGGCAAATTCGACTTTATTACATGAAAATATCGGGTGCGGGGCCTTTAAACTCATTTCCTTTTTAATGACAAACCACTGGCTGCACTGGCTGATTTGACAGACACGTCGCCTTAAGCCAGATGCCCCGAGGTGAGAGGGGATCGTCTAAGGAAGTTTGAATAAATGAGTCAGCAGCAAAAGCCGGATTTTAGAAGTCTTTGATGCGTCCTCGCTACCGCCCACGCTCACGCGCACACACACGCATATTTTCGATGTTTGTGGGGATATTATATTAATTTTGTGTAGTTGAACCCAAACCTTAAGTATAGGTTATGTCACATTTTTCCTTTCTGTGTCAGTTAAGTGTCTTCAAATCAAATATTTTTTACGGGTAACAATTTTATGAGTTATTCTTCAGTATAAAACATTGGACATGACGTGTTCTGGTTCTCAGTTGGTGGAGTTTTTGTCCACTGATCCGAAGGTTGGCGGTGCGATTCCAGCTCCCACAGATGAATGTTGTCGTTGTGTCCTCGGGCGAGACACTTAACCCACCTCACCCCCAGTGTCTGTGTTCACTGGTGTATGAATGTGTGTGTGAATGGGTGAGTGCCTTGAAGGTGGAAAAGTGCTATTTTCCAACCAGAAAGAGGAATGAGCTTCACATGAGTCTCTCATTTGGGTTGCCATTAAGTTCCTGACAAAGACATAAACGTACTAGAGTAAAAGCCAAAAGTAAAATCTGTCAAATGGACAAAAAGTTGGAGGAGTGAAGACGTTTCGCTGCTCATCCAAGCCACTTCTTCAGTTCTGGTCAGATTACTGGCTCAAACTGGTGGTTTCAGAGGGGAGTTAAAGAAGCAATTTTTGTTAGGAAAGACAATCCATCTTTGAACAGGAATTAGGCCTTAGACATTATCTATCCCCCATCTATAACTCCATCCTCAGACCCAAAGCAAACAAAGGAAACAAAGAGAACAGTAGAGCGAGCCAGGATGCTCATAGGTGTGAAAAAGCACCCATTAAGAGCTGAATGATTATGCTGAGTATGTCTAAGGCACAGTGCAATGTAGTTAGCTCCTCCCCTCAGACAGATATAAGGCAGTGTCCAGCAGTGATCTGACCAGAACTGAAGACGCAGCTTGGATGAACAGCTAAACGTCTTCATTCCTACAACTTTTTGTCCAGTTAACAGATTTTACTTTGGCTTTTACTATGGATCGGACCTGGGCGACTGAGGGATTACACAGACATAAACGTACTAGAGTTCATTTGTGAAAACAGATATCTCTGTTTTGAAAAATAGGACTATTTGTATTACACTAAAACAGATTTGGCAACACCAAACTTATCTTAAACCCACAGTATGAAACTTTTTTGCTAGAAAATAGACTAAAATAAAGGCATGTTTTGTTTTTTTTGTGTTGTTTTTTGGTTTGAAAAACTTGTATCCTTAATCCTTACCTTTAGTGGGCTCGCATCTCCACAAACCTGACTCGTATTTGGCTTGGATCGGGGCCTCTTCCTGCTTGTTTCCATGGAGATGTTGCTCCTTTGGTTACATCTCCATGGCAAATATTCCCAAGCATATTTTTTGCGTTTCTGTGGAATCGCGCAGTTGACTTTCCACCTCCAAAAAGTTACATACTGCACCTTTACCGCAGTTGTCAGACTTGTGTCTTCTATTCCGCGCCATTTAGCCAATCAGACGCGTTCAAATGAGCGACGCATCGGAGGCGAGATGCAAAGCCGCCGACATACACAGCCCCTCTGATCCTCCTCCTGTTTGCTTCATCTCATCTCCGTCTCTACTTCGTCTGATGGAGTTTTGCCCGGGATTCATCTGTAATCCAAAAGTGAAACCATTTTGTTTTTCCAGGCCGAGGAAGTTAACGAGACAAACTACAGAGCAATAATGGGAGCAGACAGCGCCGGCGTCCCTTATATAAAAGGCCGAGGCAGAACCCAAAAGCAGCGTTTGATCAGGGAAAGGCTTTAAAGCTGAACTACATGGAGCTTGCCTCTAGTTGAGACGCAGCCTTTGGTTCACTCCGCGTGAGACAGAAACGATGATGTTCTTTGGTTTTGTTAGACTCTTGGTGCAATTTGTGAAGCTACTAATCTTGTCTGTTACTTTGTTCTTGTTCAAAATGTTCAGTTTGTTAGAGTTTAATTATGTTTTAAAACTTCTCCTCCTTTGTCTTTTCCACAGTATGGCTTTATCTTTTTTCAATTCAGTCGATTTGATTTATGTAGCACGTTTGAATACAACTTATGCTGACCAAAGTGCTTCACACCAAGGTCAACAAAAAACACATAAACAGATAACACGATACAAAAAAACAATAAAACACCCAGATGCCCTGTCTAGCTCGTGTTAAATGCCAGGGAGAAGAGGTGCGTTAAAGACTGAGAGAATCTGACAGGCAGAGGGCGCTGTTCCAGTGTCTGAAAAGGCTCTGTCATGTCTGGTCTTATCTATCTCCATGGAGACTAGCAGGCATCGTCACCAGGCCAAGTTACAGGTCAGATCTCTGGGGAGGCGACCCCGTTCACAGGTGCACAAGGTATTTTTGAGCTTTACAAATACCTGTAATTGGATAATTGTGAGATGGATACGTTTAATGCTACAGTATGGACCATTTTAGGCAAAGCAATCGCATCTCCATGGAGACGAGCAGGCGGCGGACCCTTCTTTAGATGTACTAAATAGTAATTGGATTAATTGGTAGAGTTTGTAAGATTTGGTGCGGTGAATGTAGCTTAGTGATCAGTGCTTCCTACACTTGTCCCCTGGATCGGTTGATTCAGCCACTTTCCCTATATAAATGTAAGAGGGCCTTTAGTTTGGCGCAGATTGCTCCAGATTTGGTCTGCTCCATGCCAAACCAGCGGTGCGGGCTGAAAGGGGCGAGTTCCTTCAGCAACCTCACTTCTGATTGGCCGTTTGGTTGCGCACCCGGATTTCCAAATACGGGCCCTGGTTGTAGATTAGCCGTTATAACTGGTAGCATAGACCGTATAAAGAAGTGGACTGAGTGAGTGTGACGTCACCCGTAGCGCTCGGCTCCAGCCAAATGATGCTAATCGAGGCCAGAGCAGTTATAGCGGCGAATTTGGAGTCGAGTTCCACATTTGGAATTCTGACTGCGAGTATCATAGCAACCAAAGAGCCAATCCAGAGCGAGGCTGTAGAAGATAACTCCCGTTCCCATCTGCACTGCTGGTTTAGCAGCGAGGGCACTTTGCAACACTGTCAATCAAGCCTGTTAAACTCTAGCAGGAGCAACCTCAGGGGAGGAAGGCGCCTGATTTGCTTGTTATTAATGTTCATATCTTGAAAATAGCAAAAGAAAAATACCAGGATCATGTAGAGTGGGTTATGCAGACATAGAGTGGGTTAATGCAGACATTTTAAGACCAAAATGAGCCTGACAGCAGCAGCTGCAATAGAAAGTTAATTGGAGCCAGAGTTGATGGAGCTGGAAGCGCGCCCATGATCACCTCCTATTTGGAACGCAGCGGCTAGCGGGTTAGCTACGTCCGTTTATATATACAGTCTATGGTTGCAGCATCACACTCCCTCCTCTTCTATATGTCTATAATTTACAACCTTCCAAATGTTCGGCTGAGACCATAAATCGTTTTGTAGTTCTGTCAAATGAGACAAATCACTTTGTTTATGGCACATTCAAACCCCCCATCGTGAGCTCACCCATCACTGTCCCATTGAGGAATCATCTGCCTGCGTCTACCATAACGTGTGGACATTTAAGAAGCTCATTTAGGGAGAACGACTTGTGCGTAGTGAAACCCAGGGCCCCGCGTCTGTGCTAACGCTCTGAGCGTTTGAGCCGTGCGCCTTATGATGTGGGCTAATGTTTAAAACATGCCTAGCGTAGCCGTCTGACCCTTTTAAATAAATGACATCGCCGCGGGAGGAGAGTCGTCTCACGATTAGCTCCACTGAGGGTCAAAAGCTCCAGAGACTTAGCACAACGGCTAAACACACAAAATCATTCACAGGCTGAAATGCAGGGCAGGTTCTAGTGTTGTCGGGGAGTCGCCTGCACGACAGGAGAAAAAGATGGAATACTGTTTGTATTTCATTAACAATAATATACTTTTTGCCCCAAGTTCTGTTCACTTAAAAGAAATATGCGCATTTCTTCATTTGCTAACTGTGTCAGAATAAAACTTGACGCTGAAAACTAAGACCAAAACATTGCGAAATTTGAAAAAAAAAAAACAAAATCTTGATTAAAATCTGACTTTTTTCATAATTTTACTTTCAAAAAATGTTAAATTCCTGTCTATTATTTTCGTATTTTCTTGCGATAACGATTATTGCGATGGCCAGTAGTGCAGTCGGGGACCCTGCAGAGGAGAGGCTGTACTCTCTGTTACATTTACTCAAGTATCCAGTTACTTTACCTAAATCAGACGTCTTTTTCCAGTTTCTCTTAAAATTACTACTTTTCCCAGTACATTAAGTAGTACATAGTAATTTCTTGGACCACTACTTTTATACGTCTACTTGAATAATATCATTTTGAAGCAATAGTACTTTTACTCAAGTACAATTTTTGGCTGCCCTACCACGCACATCCGACCCTGTTCCACTGTGCTGTTTATGTAGCCCTAGTAAACGACCTCTACAATACAAAAATGACAAAATCTATACGAGACACTAACATTCCCTAAATATATACATTTTATACATTTGCTAAGAAAGCCACGCTAACCTTTCATATGCTATGCTAACATGTTAAACACAGGAATTCACTGGATGGAAAGAAATCCCATGGGAACAATTCTCTCACTATAGTCCAAAAATAATACTAACTACCGTAAATTCCGGACTATTGAGCGCACCTGAATATAAGCCGCATGTTACAAATATGTTGTAACATGAGATATTTACACAGAAAGACGGTTCACGGAGGTTTTTTTGAGTTTTAATTTAAGACACGCTTTTTTTCAAACTGTGCCTGAAAATCGGCACCGACACGACATCAACACGGGATGAACAAACCTGCACGTTTAGAAAATAAAACAGCGCCAACACGGACCATCTGCTTTTATTTCCTCTGAAGCTTTTGTCGTCTTTTTACATTGAAGTTCTTCCCGTCGCACCATCGGTTCCTTAAGGCCGAGTTCACGTGCAGTGGCTCTGTTTCCTTCTTCGACTCCAGATCCGTTGCCTTTAACTTAAAGCTGCATCATCTGCATTTCTTGGTGTTTTCCGTGATGAGGCTGTGGCCTGATGCGCAAAATGACAGTTCAAAATCAAAACTAGTGAATTCTGCAGCGCATCATCTTTCCCCACGTCTGTCTCACTTTTGCGTTTACTGCTGGAGAGCGCCCCCCGGTGGCCGTTAGCCAGTAAAAATCTATAAATTAGCCGCACCGTTCTATAAATTAGCCGCGCAGGTTCGAGGTGTAATTCCAGCTCCCACAGATGAATGCTGTCGTAGTGTCCTCGGGCAAGACACTTATCCCACCTCGCCCCCAGTGTCTGTGTGCACTGGTGTATGAACGTGCGCGTGTGAATGGGTGAGTGGTTCCTTGATGTAAAGCGCTTTGAGCGACTTGAAGGTGGAAAAGCGCGTGTTAGCTTTACCGTCACGGCGAAACTAAGCTCTGGTTTCTGAGAGTTGTGAAAAGTGCTTATAAACTCATCAGGGTGAGTAATAAAGTAAAGTAAGTGAGGAATAACTGTGGACCACTGCAAACCGTTTAAAATGAACTAGTTTTGTTTTTCGTGTTTTTGAAGTCAGCCGTGTTAATCCAGTACACGCCTTTAGGTAATATTTAGTTGTAAATAACAGAAATGCCCCTCACTGAAACTTGTTTTGCCTTATTGCTGCGAGCGGAAGCCGAGGTCTGGCCCAAACAAACGGAGCAGTTCGGTGGAGTGTTTGTGTTTACTGATTAAACATGTGCTCCGGAGCCGCTGGTGCTGCTGGGACCGCCCCAACACGGCTGATTGGATTTGTTTTATTTATTTATTTATTTATTTTTGTTTTTCAGATCAACATGGCCTGTACGAACTATTTTGTTAGATCAATATGCAGCTCAACAGTGACCGTCCGTCCCCCGGTTCCTGAACGAAATTTCTCGTTCATTTCATCATCGTCCCATAGCCTTTCCAAAAAATATATATATTCAAAATTTGAACGCCCGGGGCTAATCAGCTAAGTGGTAACTAATGACGACAAGACCTATCATTTTATTTCAAATCTGTTTCTAAAACGTTATAAACCGCTAAGTTATGAAATCATTTTGTAGAGTCTTGCGTTTTAAATGTGCTTTTTGGACTTAAAACGACCGAGTTATGGATATTAGTTAGCGCGTAGCTGGTTAGGATGTTAGCTGGTTAGCACATAGCTAGTTAGGACATAGCTGGGTAGCACGTAGCTGGTTAGTATGTAGCTAGTTAGGACGTAGCTGGTTAGCACGCAGCTGGTTAGCACATAGCTGGTTAGCACGTAGCTGGTTAGCACATAGCTAGTTAGGATGTAGCTGGGTAGCACGTAACTGGTTAGCACATAGCTAGCTAGTTAGGACGTAGCTGTTTAGCACGTAGCTGGTTAGGATGTAGCTGGTTAGTATGTAGCTGGTTAGTATGTAGCTGGTTAGGACGTAGCTAGTTAGGACGTAGCTGGTTAGCACGTAGCTGGTTAGGACGTAGCTGGTTAGGACGTAGCTGGTTAGGACGTAGTTGGTTAGAATGTACCTGGTTAGCACGTTGCTGGTTAGCACGTACCTGGTTAGCACGTAGCTGGTTAGCCTCCTCGATGCCTTTGAATCCTTAATATTAGAATTTTTCGAAAAGTTTATGGGAAAAATGAATATAAAATTGACTTTCAGAACCAGAGCAGGGAGTCAGTGATGAGCTCCATTTTGTAGGTACTTATGGCTGGGTGATATAACAATATAAAATCAAACTTTGATCCATCTAACCCTGTGAAAATGAGCCAATCTGGAGAGATGGTTACATCATGATTCCAGACTTTCTTTTTAATGCAAGGCGCACTGCGTAACTTTTCTGGTGGAAAAGTTACACAGTTTTATTGCTTAAAATACCTTGAAAAACATTTGTGTATTTGTGAGTGGGCTCAGTAAAAAGAAACACGCTCACTACTTTTCCCCAACCACTCCTCCTATTGGTCGGCCTCTTCCTGCTCTGAGTGAGTGACAGCTGGGTTTAACCAATCACAGACAAGTGCGAATTCTCAGGATAAGAAGACGGCTTTAGACAGCTCTTAAGCAATGCAAAGCTAAAGTACATATATCGTGATCTGGACTAAAATGAAACTATGATGTCCATAATCATCATATACTTTTACTTTTACTCACTTGAAGTTGTATTTTGAGTGAATGGTCCATGTTTGTGTAATCTTTATTGTCTTGCATTTGAGACGCCATTACTCTGAAAATTCTTGTCTTCACCC
>KN484146.1:32483-42793 GCA_000787095.1 Periophthalmodon schlosseri | reverse complement strand
AGAAAAGAGAAAGTCACAAAACTCGTCCGTCCAGGTGTTTTACATACATGAGTTCCTTTTACGGGAGAGGTGCTGCTGGCAGATTGAGAGCCGCAGATTCAAGTGAGCTCGGCTGCGTTGTGCAGATATGGATCAACAGCTGTGAGTGTGGAGCAGGAGCAGTAGCCTATCTGTGTGTGTGTGTTTGTGTAGAAAAGAAGCTAAAGGAACCACGTGACGCTGCTGCTTAATCCCCCGCCCAATACAGACACACACATACACACGCATAGACCTATGTGCCCGCTGGCCAATCAGAGAGCGGAGCCATGATGAAAGCCCCTCCCCTTCTCCTCCACCTCTCTCCCTCCACCTCTCTCCCCCTCCCTCTCTCTGTCTCTCTCTCTCTCTCTCTCCCAGTCTGAAGGAGTTTTTTCTTTGATCCATTCACTTTTCTCTCACACATTCCTCACTCCACTCTTTTGGTCTTTCATTCAATATGGCCCGCACCAAAAGAGCCACCCCACGCTTCCCCCCAGACTGTGCCAAAGGACAGGCGGGCCACAGAACCTGCTGCCACTCAAAATCACAGGAACCAATTGGAAGTAAAGTATTCCTACTGGGACATACAAATGCTGGTACATAGTTTTACTCACACTTAAAGTGGTTAACAGCCAATAGAACAATTAGAAAACAGCGGCGGTTCATCTAAACCTCTCACCATAATAAAGATACCAGTGACTGTACAGCTGTAAAAGCCTGTTCTTGTAAAAGTACACGGCTGAAACAGAACGCGGTCACGTGTTACATAATGAACACCAACGGCTTTTATCAGCGTGCATAAACCTGTAAATGATTTTGAATGGCAGGTTACAAGAACATACTAAACGTGAAACTGTAAAAGACTCACAACGAGTATGTATTAAAACACTCTTACAGGTTCAGCTTCGGAACCTGTTCTAACTCACACTGTGCCCTTATAATGTTATAATGTTATAATGTTATATGTGCACTATTAAATGAATCATTCGTTCAAATAGTCCATTGATGCAATACAAGGCCTGTCATGATAAATGATTTTGAGGTGCAATACACAGCTACACAAAAAACGATAATATGAGTTGCAATAAATGAAAAACTTGAATACTCTGTTACTACAAAGAAAATGTACACACAATAAATATTTATTCCTAAAAAATATGGTTCTATTATTTATTGAACGATAAGTCGCAACAGAAATGATCATGACAGGCCTATACAATACAGAACATTAGAAAATGCAGTGAGGCATATATGTGGTGGTGGAAATTTTAAAGTGTGTACTTTTTACTTTTACTTCACTACATTTGAGAGCAGGTATCTGTACTTTCTACTCTACTACATTTTGAACAGGACTGAAAAGTAAAAATATTTGAGACCTGCTGAAAAGGCTGAGAGTTTATTTTTATCAAGGTCATAATTTGAGCAAACAAAAATATACAAATAAAAACAGGCAGAAAAAAAACCAAACAAGTTAGTTGTTTCTGTTGAACAAAATACAAAACTTTATCAAAATCATTACATTTGAAGCTTTGTAAGACTTCAAAATCTGCTCGGAATACTTTTTATATTTTTAAACAGGTACTAATTTTAGATTTTGTCATGTGATACTTTTACTTGTTTACTATTTTGCTCCAGTATCTGCACTTTTACTTAAGTAACAAAATTGAGTACTTCTTCCACCACTGCATATATGTTACATTGCTAAACATGCAATATTGGAAATACTTGAACCCTAGACAAACACAATGTAAGGGGTTGTATTTACCTTAACAAGATACAGGCGTAGGCCCGTCACAATTAAAAAACGACTTATCGTTCAATACATGACAGATGGAACTATAATTTTTGGGGGTCAGTATTTATCGTGGTACTTTTGACTCATTATAGATGCAAACTAACAACTAAAGTTTTGGTATCACAAATTATTATGCAGACATGGAAGTTTGGTCTTAAGCTTGTGTGCTTGACCTCAAAAAGCTGTAGCGTGGATGTGGTCGGGTTGTTTTGGTGGATCTAAAGTACATGTTCTTCTAAAGGGAATCATGTGGAAGACGCCAGTATTTGCTCTCAGGGTGGATCTTCACCACATGACAATAGCCCAACACACTCCCCAGCGCAACAGCGTGTCCTGGGGTTTATCTGAGCTGCTGTTGGTCTATGAAACTTTATTATGAGCATGATTATGAACCGCAAGCTGTGTAAATCTGCAGTCAATAAAAGTGACTGTGAGAATGGCCGTTCTCACCTGCAGTGCAACAACCAGGCTCCGTAGTAAGACTGCTCTCTGCTCTCTCCACTCAGCGTTTTCTGTCCAACGCCAGCGCCAGGTCTGACTCAGGAAATCAGCACAGGCCTAACCTCTGCACAATATCAATGTAACAAAGCAACAGCAACTACGCACTTCTGCCAAACAGCATTCAAAAACACACAGCTGAAACACAAAGCAAACGCAAATGGGACTCACGATATCGGTCCATAGTGGAATAGATATAATGAGCCTGTATCAGTGTGTGACTAAACAACTGGACATGTTTATAATGCTCCCTCTATGGCAAGCTACAATGAATAGTGAATCTTATCTTATGATTCACAATAGGTCATAAACTACAGTAGATAGAGTGAAATAGCAGTAAAACATTAGAGAGGAAAATGTGGGAACGAGTTAATTTATTATCAGTGTCTGCAAAAGGAACAATAGAGTCTGGGGCTGGACGATAAAAGGTGATAAAAATTCAACTGTAATCTGATCCCTGTGACGAGCTGATATTTTAATTAAATTTTCCAATTAAATGTAGTTGTCTGCTCAAACACGGACACTGTCCCCACCCACTTCTCCTATTTGTTAGCCTCTGACATAGACTGTATAAAGAAGTGGACAAAGGGAGTGTGACGTCACCCATAGCGTTCGGCTCCAGTCAAATGAAGCTCATCGAGGCTAGAGCAGTTATAGGGGCGAATTTGGATCTGGAATTACGACCGTGAGAATCATAGCAACCAAGGAGCCAATCCAGAGCAAGGCTGATGAAAGTAACGCCCCTTCCCGCCCGCACAGCTGGTTTAGGAGGGAGCGGGCGCTTAGCAACGCTGTCAATCAAACCTGTTGCAAACGGTAGCGGGAGTGTTCATATCTTGATTTACGGACACAATAGCAAAGTAAAAAATACTAGGATCGCGTAGAGCGGGTTAATACGACATTTTAACACCAAAATGACGAGCCTGACAGCAGCAGTTACAGAGAGAGGGGTGACAATTTTCCAGTGTAAAGTGAATTGGAGCCAGAGTCGATGGAGCCAAAATCGTTCCCATCATCACTTCCTACTTGGAACGAGGCGGCTAGCAGGTTAGCTACGTCTATTTACATATACAGTCTATGGTCTCTGAGTAAGTGACAGCTGGATTTAACCAATCACAGTGAAGCGTGAACTTTTAAAAAAAAGCTGATGACGTTATTTACCTCTCAAAAAGACAACAGTACAATGTGCACCCATGACTCGTCATAAAATCAAAATTGTGATCTGGCTCCAAAAAAAATCATGATATTCATTCATTCAAGTTTTCCCATATCGCCCACCCCTTGTACAGTTTACCACTGCGTTCTGTTTATTTGTAAAAGAAGAACTACGCCTGTCACAATAACACATTTTGAAGTGTGCTGTGCTGCTACAGAGATATACTGCGATAAACGATAATATTGAAACTACTTTATACCACTGACACAATAGCAATAATGCAGGAGTAAACCTTTTTTAAATGCAGGCTCATTAAAAGGCTTGAGCTGCAACAGATAAATAGCAGAATTAACCAGTAGCCATAATTAGTCCTGGTGCTGACTTTTTCTTCCCCCTACAGCTCAAATCTTACCGCATTACATAAAAAAATAGCAGAAACCTCCCCACCACTGCAACAAAAATACACACATGATAAATACTGAGCTCACAAATATATTGTCAAGCTTCCATATATTGAACGATAAGTTGATGTAGTAATTATGGTGACAGGCCTAAGAAGAACTTGATTATGAGACACATGGCAGTGTCCAGCACACTATCTGCCGGTAAAGTGCCTGTTGCGTTCTAATGACAGTCATTTAGGCCTCAGTAGCTCATGATCGGCTGTTGTTGCTCGCGGTTGACTCATGTGACACATTACAGACACGACTATGAAAACCCTAGCAACTGTCTCTACACTACTGTTATCTCACCTTGTCATTAAGAGGCTTAGCCCACCGCCAACGCGTTAGAAAGAACAAGCATTTACGAGCATCTTTGAAAAACATACACGATCAGGCAGGATTCTAGCTGTATCGCAACACTCCACTATCAATGTTCCCCACCAAAGAGCAGTAATGACGCTAACTGTTCAGGAATGTACAACACATGAGTTAATTATTACGACCACAGAGACCAGTTTTAGGCTCTGTACCCCCAAGAAATGAGAAATGGACATCCAGACAGTCCCCGAGGAGCACAGACGTCAGATGTGGTGGAGTTTGAGAAAATATATCCCAGGCTGCTAATGGTTGTTAGGCTACCTCCTGAGAGGTAGCCTAACAACCTCCTCCTCCATGAGAAAAGCATTTGCTCTGTTTTGACTACGTTGACTTGTAATGACTTTTGCCCATAGAGCAGGAAGGTGAAATGGCACCCCTGAGGGAGCTGTACCGCACCAACATCTAAAATAACTCTTGTTAATAGTCTGTCACTATATATGCAACAATATCTCAGTGCTAAGATCAAGGACTATTTTATCACAACCATAGACTGTATATATAAATGGACATAGCTAACGCGGTAGTTGGCGTGTTCCAAATAGGAAGTGAGCATGGGCGCGCTTCCGGCTCCATCAACCCCAGCTCCAATTCACTTTACATTGAAAAATTGTCACCCCTCCCTCTGTAATTGCCGCAGTGAACCTCATCATTTTGGTCTTAAAATGTTCGTATTAACCCACTCTACACGATCGTGGTGTTTTTATATTGCCAATTTGTCTGTGATTGATAGCACTAATAACAGACAAATCAGGCGCCTTCTTTCCCCGAGGTCGCTCCTGCTAGCGTTAGCAACAGGTTTGATTGACAGCGTTGCTAAGCGCCTGCTCCCTGCTAAACCAGCGGTGCGGGCAGGAAGGGGCGTTACCTTCAACAGCTTTGCTCTGGATTGGCTCTTTGGAATTCCGACCACGAGTATCAAAGCAACCAAATATGAAACTCAGCTCCAAATTCACTCCTATAACTGCTAGCCTCGGTAAGCTTCACTGGACTGGAGCCGGACGCTATGGGTGACGTCACACTCCCTTAGTCCACTTCTTTATACAGTCTATGGTCACAACATAAAACTTTACAAACCCAGAGAGAACCACCTCGTCAGAGACTGCCCAATTCCTCATAAACACACTTGAATTGTTTTAAACAGTTGAAATCAAACATCTGATATTGCACACAGGGCCACTTGAGAAGAACTATGCTCTGTTTACATAAGTCTGTGTCAAGTTTGTGAAATCAACAAGATTTTTTTCAACTTAGAACTGCACATCTGGAGATGATAATACTATTTCTGTTACTTAATCTTATCCAGACAGAGATGCGCCTATAAGCTACAAGGCCCACCTTAGGTCATAATACACGCTGTTTACACTGAACACACATGGCGCTGTAAAAACCTGTATGCGTCACTCCACTGTTGTCCCGCGCTTACAGACCTGTCTAGTTTTACACTTGTGTGACGGTGATCCTAAGTAGGCCCTAATCCGTGTTTGAGGGCTAAAGAGCAGCTAATGTTTAACGCGCTCGTTCAAAAGCGCTGCAGGCAAACAATACAGTCTGTGTCTGTGCAGCTGGTAACTTAGCAAAGAGACGAAACACAGGGAAGGCCCTTGACAGTGGCTATGGAGGCAGGTACAGCACAAAGAGACACGATATAACTTGTGTTTGTGCTGTGAGGAGGTGCAGAGTCCACTTAACCCCTCACTTGCTCTGATGATGAACATGAGACAGTGTGATAGACCCATCTCCTCAGCCCTGCTTGTTAAACCTACAGTTTTCTGCTTTTCTGTTCAGTACAATTGTCTAAAATGCATAAACCCAGAATCATTATCTTGTGCTGTAATGGGCTTTGGGAGCTTGCACAGCATACAAATCACTGCGGTAGCTAATACAGTCTGTCTTGTCTTGTCTTATCTGACTTGTGAGGCATTTGACCTTATTAACTGAGACAAGCCTCTGTTCAAATCAAAAGCACAGTTAGTTCGCTTCATGTAAGAACCACATCTCTAGACTCACTCATGCTTAATAAGTGTTCATTACTTGAGCGTTACAACAGGTTATTTTTCCTCTACTATAGCTATACTTGACTACTGTATTAATCTCGACGTGATCTGTAGGAGCAGTGCTTCTGTTTGCCCTCATATCAGATAACACAGAGACTTACACCGCACCTGCCCACTCCCTGGTTGGAAACAAGAGCACACGCCCAATTCCCGAACAAAAGCGGGACAAAAGACAGCAAATCCACCACTTCCGCAAATAATGGTCCTGTATATTCGGTGTTCAGCTCGTAGACCAAACCCAAGAAAGTGGACTCCTGAGCGAACTATACAAGTAATAGAGAGATTAGTATCCATTTTTGTTGCAACTCTAGAAATGAAGGGAGCTATAGAAACTGACTACAGAGGTTAGGTGTTGCCGAGCGCTGTATTTCCAAAGCAAATTATTTCAGATTCAACCTACGCGAACCTGAGATGGTGGAATAGTTGGACAACGATCATATGCGTTGAAGTATTTCATGTTCTTATATAATAGACAGTAATATACATTTTTATAACCCAGCTTTTTGTGCTAGCCCAAGCCTGGTTAAAAAGTGAGTGTCCTGAAATGATTGGGAGGATAAGAAAAGAATGAGAAAAACAACAGGAAAATGAAGATTGGCATTTCAAATTAGACCTGCAGTGTTAAAGGGCCCATATTTTCTGAACTATATTATAATGTTATTTCCTCATCAAAACGTACCTGGAGTTGTTTTGTTTCATTCACACAGTTCTTCTCTCAAACGGAAAACACTCTGTTCCACCTTATGATGTCATGTGGTAATACAGGAAGTGCTCCACTGTGTTTTTAAACTCCACACACCTTCACTAGAATCATTCAGATAATTTCAGCCCTGGAATTGCCAATCTCTACTGAACAAAAGATAAAAGGAGCTGTTAACTTGAAAACTACTACTTCATGACATCAAAAGGTGGAACAGAGCATTTTGAGCATTATAGATGTAGACAGACTAATAATAAAGGGTTCCTCAAACATGTGTGAATGAAACAAAACACAACTCCAGGTATGTTTTTGATGAGGAAACAACATTATAACATGGCTTAACGCTCTCAAGAGTCCATTTTGCGTAATAAAGGACATTCAAGTTGATTACATAACAACTGTATCTAAATGCAAATATTTTCTCAAGACGTATTGATAATGATCTTCTTGTTAACATCTGTTTAGCATGAAAACAACAGATCCAAGGCTACGATGAATGTGTCTTAAATCAATATTATCCTGTAATAACCACGCACAGCAATTCTCCAGGGACAAATATATCTTCCATAGTGAACAGACAGCGTCCTCACTGAGACATTAAGTCATGAAAACACCTTAAAGTTTGCCTGTGTCTGAGAATAACAGTGTTTGACCAGGCAGATAAGGTGCGAGTGAACGATGACCAAATACAGAATTAGTCACAAAGAAGACATGGCTGGGTACCATTCCTTTTCTTAAGCAATATCTAGTTTACAAAACTTGTGCTTGAACAATATTTTAGGAGCCTGCATTAATCTCTATCTAGAAAAAAACATAATACTACTTCTTTGTGCAAAACCATCTATTTCTCTTGGGACTACCTGTAATCTAGTGTTTCAGAACTATTAAAACTTGATATCAGTCAAAGGTTTGCAGTTTTACAATACAATGGAGGTATCATTTATCATTTGCCCAGCCCATGCTGTAGCGCTACCCTATGGCAACGGCATATGACAGAGATCAAAATAGATAAAACCATAAACTGAACCCTGTTACATAAGTTGCTATAATTCTCAGCCTGACAACTGAAGTAACTGCAGGCTACTCCCTAAGCTAACTTCACACTTTCAACATGTCTATTTTGTGAAGTTGTAGGGACCCCATGGCCAAAGCGTGGCTAAGCACTGGTGACAAAAAAGGGGGCGTGGGCCAAATGAGTGGGTGGGTCCGGTGGGACAGACCAATTATGCAACCCAGTGGAGCAGACACATCCGATGTCCAAGTCTGGTGAGGTCATGGTGCACATTTCCAGGCTGAAGCACAGCACTTTTACAGAACTCTCAACGATCACCACGGTAACACAACACAAACACCAAGAACCCGCACTCAAAAAGAGGAAGAATCTGAGGGTGGGGAGTGAAAACAAACATAAAGCCTGATAAAAAGTGCAGAGATGAGCCGTACGGCCAACTGGACTTTGGTACAAGCTTTGTTGGCCATGATTCCCAGAATTCCCGTGTTCATTTTGAGCAGTTTTAATGATCAGGACGTTAAGTTACTCATTTCTCTAGTAGGCCAATAAGGTAAAATACAAATAAGACAGGGCCTTCTCCGCTGCTGCCCCCAGCCTCTGGAAACCCCCACCCAAACACATGAGAGACTCAGCCACACTCAGCCAACATCTTTAAAAAAGCCCTGAAAACTCATTTGTACAATGCTGCCTTCAGATAACGGCATCTCCTTTTTATCCCTTTCTTTCTTTTGTGTTTTGTCTTGAATTGTGTAAAGAGTCTTTAAGTCGTTAGTATGAAATTAAGGTAACAGTCAACTTTGTACCCACTAATTCTCAATTGAATTATTACAAATGATTTGAATTGTCTGTATAGCATTAAAAAGTCAAAAAAAGGAACTTAATGTCATTATGCATAAACAATAGATTTTATGCTTTTGTTTTCAAATCACATTGTACATGATCACGATTCAAAATGTGACCAGAACATGCCATTAAAAAATGCACCTTTTTTGTGTAAACCTCTCCCCATCCCTCCAGTGCCCCTGCACCTCCTATGAACAACCCTGCTGCACAACTCACACTTTGAAACGACCACACAAGCACCCAGCAGCTCTATTCAGAGATCTAAGAGCTGTCAATCAAAGACTACAAGGGACAATGATGCTTTGAAGTAAAAGCAGTTTCTGAGACTGAACAACCACCAAGGTCCAGCACAGTCCAAAACGCCCACATCCGCAGATTAACAGTGAGCTCCTATAGGGACTTTGACTTGTGAAGAAACACACGCTTTTTTTGTTAAAGTTTAGGAGCCGGAATGTAGTTTAATTACCTGTATATTAGAGGCTCCGCAGTACATAGGTCAACATGAAGGTAAACAAATACACTTCAATCCTGAGATCCTTGGACATTTATAATTACGTTCCTCACTTTTCAGGCCAGTAAGTATCTGTAGCAATCCCCTCATTAATTAAGAAACTTCAGATATACAATAGAAAAGACTTTTGTATATTTGCTACAATGAAATGTACCCACATGCAGTAGCATAATTAGTAAATAAAGTAAAATACATCTCTATTCAAGGTTTAGACACACTTTGTCCTCTGGATTTGACCCATCCATCAATGCTCCTGGGGCAACCAGTCAGGAGCAACCACAATGAGCACTGACGCTGGGCAATAGGACAAAAATTTATCATTATGTTTTTTTTCTCAAATTGGTCGATCACAATATGATTCAATTTTATTTTGTCTAATTAAAAAACTAATAAAAATGATTTTCGATACAAACTTCTTGAATCTAAACGGTCGTGGTAAATGGTCACATTTTTATATAGCCCTTTTCCACTTTCAAGGAACCACTCACACATTCACTGGTGTACGCAGACCCTGCAGGCGCGCTGGGTTAAATGTCTTGCCCAAGGACACAACGGCAGTGGATTTCACCGCTCTACCAATGATGTTTTATGTCGAGAGCGGGATTCGAACCGCCAACCTTCGGATCAGTGGACAAACACTCTACCAACTGAACTACAGTCGCCTCCAAACAACACAGACTTTTAATCACTGCCATTTAATACAAAAATAATCTAACTTCTTCCTTCAACTGATCTTTAATGACTAGAAATAACTGAATGTCAATCTTTAGTAAAATTTGATTAACGGTGCCGCCCTAGTGTAGACTCATCTCCACATCTTGATCAGGACTTGCAGCAAGATAAGCCTTAAATCTCAGATAAAAAGCCATTTTTCCAAAGATAAAATGAAGTTCAGATTTGAT
>KN484146.1:0-32405 GCA_000787095.1 Periophthalmodon schlosseri | reverse complement strand
AATGGAGAGATTTTCTATGAGAGGCCCAGAGCTGGCACATGCGCTGCACATCAGACGGGTGGCCTCATCGCAGTGGAATCCAGCCAGGGCCTTGTGATGATCTTTTGTTTAATGTAAAAGAAAATCCCAGCATGTTACTACGACAACAGGAAAGTTTGTGTGAGCTGGTCCCTGTTACCACACTGCGAGATGACCTCCCCTGTCCCAGCTGACCGCTCTGTGACATGTTTTCAACGCTCAAGGCCAAAAGACTGTCCCTCTGCACAGCACATCCGGCCCTGTCGAAGCCCCCGGCCCTCCAGGACGCACATTAAAATACACAGCGTCTGTCAGGGAGCGGAGAGGAGCTGATGATCTATGCATGAGAGGATGGATGCACATGAAAGGAGACATGATTTCACATAATAAAAAGTGAGTAACAGAACACTGGGTTACCAAGAGGTCAAACTTTAGTGTTACAACTGTCAAATCATGAATTCACTTTCGTTCACAAATCGGCACAATTATTGATGAAGAAATTAATATTCATCTTTATTGACTCTGTGCACGACAGCGCCCGGCGACCTCACTGTTAGCGTCACGACTTCCTACCCAATTTTATCTCTATGAGGTTTTTGCAGAGTCACGCTAAAATGAATAAATATTTAAAGATGAGGCAGTGGACAGGGAGCTGTGGGTGGATGTGACTCACAACATGTTAAACACTACACAAGTAAAATGAACACTTCACTGGAGGACTCTTCTGTGTTTAGAAAGAGGGATGTTTGTGTCTCAATGCTGAAGCTAATGCTAATTTAGAGGGATAATAAATATTAAAACAGTGCCACAAACTGAAGTATTCTACATATAAAAATAATTGGGTAGTCTTTATCTTATTTACTTCATTTTAATTTTAATAGGTTGTTAATTTTATGTTTTCCAATTTTAGTAAAAGTGACTGTTAGCTTTCAGACACAGTGACCTAACTAGCCTATTGAGCAATATTATCAATACTTATGGGGTTTAATGGGTAATAAATAATAAAATGTGAATTATGTGAACATGTAAGACGCAAACACTTAAAATAAAAGTAGAAAGTACTGTACATGGGTAATTTTACAGCTATCAACAAAATATGAACTTAAAATCCTGTCACTTTTGTCATCAGGCCTAAATAGTCTTGAACTTATTAAGTTTAAATATGGGGTCAGGCCACTTTAATGGTCTCAGTGACATTCAGGCTTCACTTCCTCCACGGTGGTTAGTGAAATAAATCTCATCTCTGGAGTCGCTCACAGCCCTTTGGTCCACCACACTTCTGACAGATAAACTCTGCGTGTGTGTGTGTGTGTGTGTGTGTGTGTGTGTGTGTGTGTGTGTGTGTATGCGTGTTTGCGTAAGTGTGCGCTTAAAGGAAGGACAGACTTCCTGAGGGACGTACGCTCCACTGAGGGGAAAGGGCACTATGCCAGAAGTCATGAGATTTTGGTGTCCGTTTAGTGCGTCCATTTGTGTTCATTTACCCATGTCCAAAGTCGTCTGATAGAATCTTCAGATGTCATTTAGTACAGCGCATGGGGAATTTCATTCACTCCCATTCAAAGTAGTTGAGTAGTTACATTTTCGGTCTATTGGACAATATAGAATCCATCAAATTGCACGACCACCATGAAGGCCTCTGCACACTGTTGTCTTTCTCCAGGACCAGCCTTTGTAACTGCCATGCATCCTCCTACCTCCACCTTCCTCCTAAGTGTAATATAAAAACACTAAACACAAAATAAATATTAAACTTGAGCTTGGATACAGCTTATTTTCTCCATCCAAGAAAGACAATGAATGTAAATGTATTATTAATGAATGAACGTCTATGTCAATAAGACCCGTGACTGTAAAAATGTTGGGACAAGAAAACATGAAATGATAACATTAATATGAAGAATGAGACTGGGATCAGAAGAGTCCTACAAATGTGGAAGGCGAGAATGCTGCATGTGTTGGGGAGCATAAACTTTTTTGTTTGTCTATGTCTGCAGCTGTTAAAATGTCTAAATGTGTAAGCATTTCTGTCTCCCCGTTTTTGTCAGATTTATACATTTTTTGTTTATTGTGAAAAAACCCTGAAATATTGTAATAACTGTTAAAAGAATAATGAGACTCGAGACTTGGTAATATACACTTGAGTTTACATGACTATAGTTGTCTGTAGGCCTGTCACCATAAAAGATTTTGAAGCACGATATATCGCTAAAGAGAAATATTGCAATAAGCGATAATATTGAAACTACTTTATGCCACTGACACAAAACTCATTTTTAAATAGACAGTATCATTAAAAGGCCAGAGCTGCAACAAATAGAGAATGAACGAATAATTAGCCATAGAACGTGTTCAATCAACTCTTTACAGCATTTTACAATAAAAATTTTCTAAAATCTCCCGGCTATTGCAAAGAAACTGTACACGTGATAAATACTGAGCCACAAAATAGTGATATAGTAATAACAGTGGTACAGTAATAATAGTAATGATTATTGTGACAGGCCTAGTCGTCTGTCTATGTGCCTGAATTAGTTTATTTTTCTGTGAGAGACAGTTGTATAAACTACTACATTTCTTTGATGGTGTTTGCACTCAGGACTTCAGCTGTTTCCTCACACACTGTAACACAACCCAAACACAAACAAACTGACATCTTTCCCGGACAGGAAGACGCGCACAAGCTCCAATGGGAAGAGGCCTCCGATATGGCAGCTCATTGTTTCTGATGACAACAAACGCAAACGAGTCACATACACAAGAGTGATGTCACCAGGAAGGAACAGCTCTCAGCACAGGAAGAGATTACACAACTCAAATCCTTATTTCTAAACCTGACTTGTGTTTATGTTCTGGGATCTGCTTGTATCCGTAGACTATTATTGCTTTGCCTAGAATGTTCCGCTGTATGGTATTTAATAGAGGTATCGGGAGATTTGGACTTTTTAGCGTCTTGGCCTTAAATCTCCAGCATAGGCCGATATTTTGTTTTGGTGAATCTGCTGTCTAAAAATACACACAAAGCTTTATATAAACACCTAAATAATAGCAGCACAAAACCCGACTACAGCTCTCTCATAGGTTTGAGGTTAAAAAAAAAAAAAAAAAGGGGCTTGGGGGGGAGTTTGGAGTAAATTTTATGTAAATAATTCAGGGGCCTCAAAAGAGCCTTAAAAACATGAGTTGTTACTATGAGCCGGGGCCCTCAGCACAGATCTTACTTTTAACTCTGCTGCTTGTCTCCGTGGAAATAGACAAGTTTAATGCCATACTGTGAAACATTCCTGACAAAGCAATACCATCTCATGGAGACTCTACGGTGGCAGACGCTTCACGTGAAATGTTGCAGAGCGCAGCTTTAAAAGAGCAGACCAACCTCATCAGCTGAAATGTTTCATGCCAATACATGAACTGTGGCTGTTGTCACTTTAGATATATTGTCTCAAATTCAAACAATAATTCTGCCAAAAGAGTACACAGATGAGGTAAACCAAACCAAAATGCAAACCACTGCAGACACTCAGGAGGAGGAACTTGCTCGGGTGATTCTTGAATGGAAAAGGAAAGAATGTATTCAAAGCAAAGGCTGTATAAAGAAGTGGACTAAGTGAGTGTGACGTCACCCATAGCGTTCTGCTCCAGTCAAATGAAGCTCATCGAGGCTGGAGGTTAAAGCGGCGATTTGGAGCCGAGTTCCATATTTGGAATTTGGAGCAAGAGCCAATCCGGAGCAAGGCTGTGAGAGGTAACGCCCCTTCCCGCCCACACCGCTGGTTTAGCAGGGAGCGGGCCCTTAGCAACGCTGTCAATCAAACCTGCTGCTAATGCTAGCGGGAGCGACCTTGGGGAAAGAAGGCGCCTGAGTGGACTGTTATTAATGTTCATATCTTGATTCATGGACAAAATAGCGAAATAAAAACACCAGGATCTTGTAGAGAAGGTTAATATGAATATTTTAAGACCAAAATGGCGAGGCTCACTGCAGCAGTTACAGAGAGAGGGGCGACAATTTTTCAGTGTAAAGTGAACTGGAGCCAGAGTCGACGGAGCCAGAAGCGCACCCATGATCACTTCCTATTTGGAATGTGGCGGCTATCAAGTTAGCCACGTCCATTTATATATACAGTCTAGGATCCAAAGTATTTTAAAAACCTGTCTGAGGGTTTTCACTATTTGGGAGCAATTGATCCATAGTATTCAAATAGTGAGGACTGTTGGCTGTGTCTATACATGGCAAAATTTAAATGGTTTGAAAAAAAAACTAAAAACTAACTTTTCTGTTCCAATTATCGTTAGTATTGGGTCACACTATGGCGTTATTTAAAGTCACGGAAGTAAATGTTGACACACCATAACAACACATTAGCCATTTACCCAAACTAGCACACACAAAGTTCACCAATAAATAACTCTTAATAAATATTGTGTAACCAACCTCATTGTCAAAACCAAAAGCACGCGTGAATGAGTTAAGTCAGATGTGAACACGCAGCTTCTAATGTTACATCTCAATTAGTCCATGATCTATTGTGGACACAGAGGAACAGCCGCGGGCTCCACATAGCAGCCTGTCACATCACATTAGACTGATCAAGCCGGAGGAAATGGACTCAAACCCAAATTGTAAAACGTGGAGCTTAAATATCACATTAATGCCGTTTTCAGCTGTGGAAGACGATACTGTCACTATGCACTGGGATAATTCTTCGTCTCTGTTCTTTTACTTCAGCGTCCTCACTTTGACAGCATCACCGTCGCCCCTCCTCCTCCTTCTCCTCCTCCTCCTTTTGTTCATATGATCCCCTGAACTATTACCTCTGCTTTCACATCAAAACAGACAAAAGAGGTGAAGAGTTGAATGAAAGTGAGTCACATCAGACCGGTTAACCTCACTTAAGTCTGGTTAAACTGTAGCAGACATCAAGGGCAGAAGAATAGACTACTTTCTCACACACAGACACTATTACACAAAGCGTCCCCTGGGTAGAGCTTTGCACCCTGATCCATCTGAAGTCTGTTTGAGCCATCACAGCAGCAGCATCGCACTGGCAAACTCGAATCTGAAATGAAATCTTTTTATGAGAGAAAAAGTTATTGTTGTGGGCAAACGTTTTCACAGGGATTTTTTTTGCTTTCAGAGAGTTGGTAGCTGAAGAGATTTGTGAAGAATATTGATTTTGTTTAAGGAATAAATTGCAAGAATACTGTGTATATAAAATATAAGAATCACTTCTTCAGATAAAGGGAAAAAAGTACAGTTGAAAGTTTACATACACTATATAAAAAGATAAATATGCTTTTTTTCTCACTGTCTGACATGAAATCAGACTAAACTTTTCCTGTTTTAGGTCAGTTAGGATTAGCAAAATCATATCTATTTGCTAAATGCCAGAATAATGAGAAAAATATTTTTTGGGACAATTTATTATTATTTCTATACATGGCAAAACTTGAATGGTCTGGAAAATTATAACTTTTCTGTTCCATTTAAAGTTTGTATTTAATCACATTATGGGGTTATTTAAAGTCACAGAGGTAAATGTTGACACGCCATAACAACACATTTGCAATTTACGCAATTTGCTAAATGACAGAATAATTAGAGAAGGATTTTTTTGACATTTAATTATTATTATTATTTTTGTTTTCTTCAAAGTCAGAACAGTCAGTTACGTGCATTTCATTAGGACTGTACGTGTTTATTAGTGGATGTGTGTAAAAATAGAAAAGAGCTTTGATAAATTCCTAATGAATAAGTCTATTTACATGGATGTAAAACCAATATGTGAATCGCACAAGCAAAGATGTTACATAATTGTCTAGATGAGTATTCACTGTAGGGGAAGCAAGAAGGTTTTGATATATAGATGATTATAGATGAGGCCGAAGAAGCTCAGTTGGTGTTAGTCCACTGAAAGTTCGCGGTTCGAATCCCGCTCTCGACATAAACATCTTTGGTAGAGCGGTCAGATCCACGGACCCACAGGTTAGTAGTGCAATTCCAGCTCCCACAGATAAATGCTGTCGTTGTGTCTGCGTACACTGGTGCATGAATGTGTGTGAATGGGTGAGTGGTTTCTTGGTGTAAAGCGCTTTGTTTATTTTGGTTAACACATCCTTAAACACGGTCAGCTTATCCTCCTCTTCCTCCTCCACCTCCGCCCATCTCGCCGCCCATCACTCCTCTGCCTCACTCATGCTTCTGTCATCTCCACCTCTCCTCCGTCCACTCTCACTGACCGAAAAACAGCGCAGCGTCCTGGCAGCTCTCCACGCTCCCAGCCTGGGCGGGAAAATAAACAAGGGATCACATGTTCCCGAGGAATTTTAATGACTTCCATCATTCTCATTTTTAATTTATGAACTTGAGCAGACGTGCGGGGGACAGTGAATGGGCAATAATAGCAGTTTGAATGACAAGTGTTTTATGTGGGCGCCAATGGAAAACTTTTTTTGTTTAATTTGAAAGAAAAAAACAAAAAGAGAGTTTTTTAATGTAACTGATGAGTACAGTTCCCCAGCCACTGAGTACATACTTTGAAGTGACAGGTGTTAGCGCTGTCCTTAAAGTGGTCCCAGCAGAAACCTCCTGTCGACTAGAGGCCTGTCCAAATATGTGAAGGTGTATTTTACAAAGGTCACGACCCCCTGACAGCCAGACCGAATACTCCAGTGACCTGACCTGGACATGCTGAAGACCGTAGTAAAGCTGTAAATCTGTGGACTATTTTTACAACGGGAGGTTAGACTGAGGAGGCCAGAGGAGGAAATGCAATACTCAGTTTACATTTTTACAATCTATAATAAAATGATGACTTCGATCGCAATGTGGAAACAAAACTTTGACATTCAAAACTATTGCATTTTTTTTTGCTATGTAACTACTTTGCCTAGAATGTTCCAGAGTATAGCATTAACCTTATCTCTCTCCATGAACGCAAGCAGATGAAGCCACAAGTTGAAGTTATAGCTCAGATCTGTGGAGAGGAGGATCTGCTCACAAGAATGCATGTTTTTAAGGTATTTGTTTAAGCAATAAAAACACCTGTAGTTAAATAAATACGCCAAATAAGTTGAATGTCTGTGGAACATTCCAGGCAATGCTATAACATCTCCATAGAGACGAGCTGTTGGCAGACCCCGCACCAGAAAAGTTACACAGTGCACCTTTAAATAAACACACCAAAGAAGTATTATTAATATTAGTGCTACAGAATAGAAACATGTGTAGACGTCTGGCTTTGTCTTTAGCTTCATTAGGCGCACGTTATGAGCTCACACAGTATGTTTTATTACAGATGTGTCAGCAGCCCACGAGCAGGACTGCAGTTTCGCTTTAGAGACTATTCTGATGTTATTCTTTCCATCTAAACCTGGGGCCAGCTGTGGAGGAAATGACAACTGTTTAGAATAATACAACAGAGATTAATAACACCGCCGCATAATGTAGCCTTTAGAATTGTTACGCAACCCCCCGCCTTACAACTCAACGCACACCTCAACCTCTTTCACCTCACGAACGACCTCTGACCTTCACAACTGTCACAAACTCACAGCATCTCTGCACCTAAAGATTCAGTTTACGCGTTTGTGTTGCTTACAACTTTAGTGACAACATGCACTTTACATAAACCATTATATGTAGAATGACGAAAGCGAGGCTGCCAGTCCGCGCCATCGGCCCCTCCGACCAACACTCACACACACATTCAAACTAGGCAATGTTGGTGAAGCGTCTTGCCTAAGGACACAACAGTACCATCCAAGCAATAATGAGGCACAGCCTTGCTTAGCTTGCAGGTATGGTATTCATGAGCAGGTTAATTTCATTGCATATGCTTTTGTAAGAACAAAGATTTTCTATTGTATTCAGTCCTTTCTATTCCATGTAAAAGGCATTTGGGTTTTGTTATAGTTGGTCAGCAGATTTGAAACAATGCCCTGCAGAACTATAACAGAACTGTCATGATAACGATAATACTGAAACTACTTCATGCTTTATATATACTACCTAAGATTTAAATAATCCAAGATAACCACAGTAAACCACATCATAAATGAGCGGACCACGACATATCAGGCATCTGAGGCAGCCGATAGTGGAGCAGAGCTGAGGTCGCGTGGTCCGTCACCTTCTGGAAGATCTGGACTGTTTCATTAAAAGACATGAGCTGTAACAAAAATAGCAGAATCTACCAATAATTACCTATAAAAGGGACTTATTCACCCTTCTACACGGCAAATCATATCGTATTACAACAAAAATACCAACAACAAATATATCTCCCCACTTCTGCAAAGAAAAAGCACTCAAGATAAATATTGAGCCCCAAAAAAATACTGTTCCAGCTTTCACATATTGAACGATAAGTTGATATAGTTATTAGTTATTATTGTGACAGGCCTAGTAGTACAGATGTTTTTTACGTTCAACACAAAAGTATACTTTCAAAAAGATATTCTCTGGTCCATTCCTCCTGGGGGAATCTGGAATCACAACAGGAACGTCAAGATGTATTATTAATTGATTTAAAAACAGTTATATTCAAAGTAGTTGGACCAAATCTTAAACTTACAGCTGGCTCCATGACAAAGACCTCTTGTTCACCTCTGATGTAACTCCCCTGATATGAGGACACACGTCACACACAGCGCCCACACTCACAGAGCTCTGTGCACTTATCAGGCTCCGGACAGAGTAACACAAGACTTTATAAATGACTTCCAGGCCATATTTCCAGGAGAGAAATGGGTGTGGTGCAACAGGCTAAAATAAAATGGATGAGATTTCAAGGGGGATTTAAGTCCCCCTCCCTCACTCCCATTGTCAATATTTAGAGATCTGTTAGTAAAGTGGTGAAAGTTTTAATCCATAAGCCAGACCCAAATAACCGCACTGTAGAGGGAGGCCACGATATAACATTTGAATTATTGCAAGGAGAAACGTCACAATTTACTGACAGACCCCAGAACTAGGCCTGTCACGATAACACATTCTGAAGTGAGATATATCGCTGAAGTAAATACAGACGATAAACGATAATACTGAAACAAAACCATAAAGCAGAATTATCCCCCAAAAAGTATTCTAAATCTACAATATTGTTAAAAATATGAGCTGCAAAGATACATAGCTAAATATATACTTAATTAGTTTGTATCTATAATGAGTCATAGCAGTTCATAATTTAACCTTCTACAGCTTAAATCTCATCGTAGTGCACAAAAATGTCCCAGTAGTACAAAGAAAAAGCACCACGATAAATATTGATCCCCAAAAAATACAGTTCCACCTAACATGTATTGAACAATAAGTCGATATAGTATTTATGGTGTCAGGCCTGCCCAGATCAAAAAATGGAAATATTATAACATCAGTTCAATTCAAGTTTATTTCTATAGCACATTTAAAACAACCTTAGCTGACCAAAGTGCTTCACATAAAAGTCAACAAAAAACAAATATACAGATAACAGGATACACACACTGTTCCTCTAGTATGAGCCCCGCTGTATGAAACCAAACTGTCTCAGTGATAGAGATAAAACAGCAGGAGACACACTGGTATGTTTAAGATGGACTGAAGTGATATGATTTCACTTCTTCGCTTCTAACACTGTTGTGATTCTATATTACACACAAAGTATAATTAGACAATGTACATGTTTTTATGATGAAAGTGTGACCTGTAATCATAATCATCCATTTACCAAATAATCCTGACTAACTTCATAAAACAGAATGTGTTAACAAAATTGACTACTTCTTCCACCTCTGTATTTTAAGATGCTGGCGCAAAAAAATACTCAAGTAAAATTCAAATTATCTACTTAAAAGTATTAAAGTACCTGTTTAAAAATGTACTTAAAGAGTAAAAAGTAAATGTATTTCGTGCAGATTTTGAGGTCTTATAAAGCTTCAAATGTAGTTATTTTGATACAGATTTGTACTGAATTTTGTTCAACAGAAACACCTGAATCAACATTTTTTTCTCATTTTTATTTGTATGTTTTTTGTTTGCTCAAACTTTGAATGTGTCAAAAATAAACCTCACAGCCTTCAGCAGGTCTCAGACAATAATGAAAAATAGATACCTGCTCTCAAATGTAGTGGAGTAAAAATAAGAAGTTTCCACTAAAATGTACTTGAGTAAAATACACATACCTAACATTGGTAGTTAAGTACAGTACTTTACTATTTTTACTTCATTACCTTCTACCACTGTTAAGATGCCATGTGTAATAAAAACACCATATGCCACATCATGATCACAAATATGACTGGATGGTGGTGGCTAAAAGTGAGGACACACAGGTCACATGACGTCCACAGAAAATGGAGGCTCAAACATCTCCAGCCACAGTGAAGTGTTCCCATGAACTCTGACCGGGCCAAAGCACAAGTCTATAAATATGGTTGGGAGACATTTTCAAACCTTATTGCTCTCACCCTGTGAACTTAAGCACATTGAGTTCAAGGCACCTGAGAATATGAGTCCAAAGACAGACCAACAGGTCGAGGCTAATGAGAGAGGAGACAGTCAAATCCAGTGTTTCCCACAGGTTTATACTGAGACTACGGTGGCACAGGTTACCAGTGGTGGATGCAGTACTCTACTTTTGTTACTTAAGTAAAAGTACAGATACAGAGGTAAAAAGTTACTTAAGTAAACGTATCACATGAAAAAAAATACCTGTTTAAAAATGTACTTAAAATATAAATATAAATACTTTTACTTTTTACTCTTTAAGTATATCTCAGTTGTTAATATGTTAAAGTGTAAATGTAGTGATATTGGTTAAAAATTATAGATATTTTGTTCAACAGTAACAATACAAATCACTGTCTTAATTTTTCTCATGAATTTTGTGTATTTATTTTTGTCTACTCAAAGCAGAAGTTTGAACTTGAAAAATTAGTCAGGGTGTTACCAGGAACAGGGTAAAAATAACCCCTCAAATCACATGAAAAGTATTTTTTACTGTTCAGTCCAGTTTAAAAATGCAGTGGAGCAGAAAGTACAGATATCTGCTCTCAAATGTAGTGAAGTAAAATTAAAAAAGTATCCCCTGTAAAATTGACTTAAGTAAAGGACACATACCTAAAAATTCTACTTAAGTGACAGTACTTTACTATTTTACTTTGTTACCTTCTACCACTGCAGATAACCCCCTTTTTGGATAATTTATTGAATAGAGTTCCAGTAATAAATATCACTTATATATTCAGGTATTGCCTCTACTTCATACTTCTATATGATACAGCAAGTCAAAAGTACACCATCTTATTGCTCAGTTTGTTTTTGTCTACGGGGACAAAAATTAGACAAATAGGGGGTGACTATATGTATTGTTAGCATACTGTACTTTTTTTACCCTCATGTCTACATTTACACAGCCATTCCATTTCAAACATTGTAAACAAATGACACTGAGGCCTAAATGAACTGCAGGTGCCTCAGACAAAACCGCACTCTATGACATAACCACACACAGATTGGCCAGTCTCTTCAACACAAGTTTTATGAGTCCAGACTTAAAGAGAAACAGCACAACAAGGTCCATGTGTGATGGGCCGTGGTCAAAGCGTAAGGGAAAGGAGACATCACTGTTACTCATACATACATACATATATATAGGCGCACATGTGTAGACTATCTATTCACCAGATGTACTTAAGTGGAAGCAGATGAGACGCCGGAGAGTGAAGCTGGCCGAGCGAAGCAGCCTCCACAGACCTGGGCCTCGGCATGGGACAAATTTGATATGTAGTTGAATAGGAGGAGCACAAAAGAATCTGTTTATAAAAAGATAAATCTGAGAAAGATACTCAGAACTAGAAAAAGCATGCGGTGCTGAATTCTGACAGATATAAAAGTCTCAAGAGAAGACGTCAAGGCCAGAAGAACTGCAGATCGCAGTCCTTAAGCACCAATATTCTCTTCTCCACAAATTCATTTAAAACAATGAAAGAAAACACTGAAAATGGCCAAGTAATAAAGTCAAACAAAGGCTTTTGCAAGAAGACAGATTTCTGCTCCTCCGGCAAATATTTGAGGAGATCTGAACTCATCGCCATGGCAGCCAGTGCCAAGGGAGCCCCAAGTGTATGTAACTTTTGTACAGCCACAGAACTCAACAACACAAGACACAACTCAGAGCAGGTTCTATACTGACAAAAATGGATACTTTGGTATGTTTCGGGAGCATCTGAATAAAAAAATGTCTTTATATATTATGTATTAGTTGTATTAGCCACAAAAGTGTAGAAATCACTTTATTCACTTTTGGAAGTTAACAGCACAAGTTTTTTCTTTTTCTTTTTTTCATTTGAATTTTTAATCAGCTCTTTTTGCAGCATTTTTCATTAGAAACAATACACTTGATATTCAAATGTGGCCTATCTTCAAAAGAACATTCATGATATAATCTATTTTTGGATAATCTACTCAAAAGGTGTGGCTTCCTGTGGCTCAGAGAATAGACTTTAAAGCAGCTCTGCTTGTTACAAGTCTCTCCATGGTCTAGCACCAAAGTACATCTCCCATATGTTAGTGCCATATGAACCATCTCACGCTCTGAGGACCTCAGGGACCAGCCTCCTGCTTTAGTGCTGATGTAGTCCTGGTTTAGTTCTGATTTAGTCCTGGTTTAGTCCTGGTTTAGTCCTGGCCTCCTGCTGGTGCCCAGAGTCAAGACTAAACATGGGGAATCAGCGTTTCAGTTTTATGCAGCTAAAATCTGGACCAGTCTTCCTGAAGATGTGAGACAGGCCTCTACTTTGACAATGTTTAAATCCAGGCTCAAAACGGTTCTGTTTAGCTGTGCATATGACTGAAAGGTTTATATTCTACACTCTCCTCTTTTAATTTTCATTTTATGATGATTATTTATGTTTAGATTTGTTTGTATTATAATGTCTTTTTTATTCTGTAAAGCACTTTGAATTACTTTGTGTACCAATTGTGCAATACAAAACAAACTTGCCTTGCCTTGTGCATCTGATCTAAAAATATATTCAAACCAGCCACTTATTTGCATGTTCACCTTAGTCATTCTTAACTGTGTGTGGTTTTATATGATTAAAACCCCGGTTTAAAGTGCGTATGACAGGTTCTTATCATTCTGTAATTTTGACTTCATTTGGTGGGATAATACCTGTTGTAAATTTAAATTATAGTTTTACACCAATCAAGAAGCAATTTCCGAAGAAAAGTTGAAAAATATGTTGAAAATTACAGGAAGTAGAGAGTTCTAAGACTACACTGATGACATCACACAAGGGAGTATTGTATCCAAAAGTTCGGCACAATTTACACAAGAAACACATCATTCCTGCGTGCGCTGGAGGAGTTTTGGCTTAGTGTACAAGATAGTTGCTAGGTAACAGTTATGGAATTCCCAAGTGTGATGTCATGATTCCCAACCAGGAAGTAAAATTTTAAACCTAAAAATTGCCAAACTGGGAAAACAGTTGTGCATTATTTAGCAAAACATTAACTATAACGATCTTAACTGTGTTTGAGTGAAATGAGTGGTCATAGGCACTTTAAGGTCTGGCTCTCTACCTCAAAGACAACATTACAACAAGATCTGACATGGTGATTCCCTTCACTTGCTAATCCTGTAGACGCCTGCGAGTCACAATGCACAACAGGGAATCGTCATGGCGACTGTGTGTGAACTACATGGAGACAGGAGCCTGGTTAGATTTAGATTTTAAAGCTATTCTTGTCTCCACAACGCACTCCCATAACCTTGAGATGTGGTATGCTCACCCCGGTCCTGCAAAACACCCTGAGGCCATAAACGCGGCTACATCAGATGAACTTAACCACAACTCTCTATTAGTTACACTGCAGTTCATGAAAGAGCGCTTTATAAACCCAATTATTTTCAAATTAATTGCACAAATAACTGACGTCTAGAGATTTGGGGATGTGAATGAGGTAAGTTCATTATATTGCATTGAAATGTCAGTGTTTTCATATTGTTAGTCTGGCTGGTGAGTAAGTCCGCGGTGAATTCTAACATTGCCTGGGGTGTTTTGGCTAGATATAAAGCACATGTTGTTTAGTGAGAAAGTAAAATCAGAAAGGTCCCAGGAAATCCCCCTTGCTCCAAAGTTACCATTTTTTTTTATCATCTACCAAAGCACAGGGCCACATCTCAGTTCTTATTCCAGAAGAAGAAGTTAAAATATATTAACATGTCCTCAGCAAAGAACACAATATCCAAACTTTTTTATCGAAAAATCTTGTGCCTGTAGTTTAGATCTCCACAAAAATGTTCTGAAATGCATGGGATTCTTGTGGAAGTTTATCAGTTCACATTATCAGTTCAGTTCTCTCAACTGTTAATGCTCCTGGAGTTGTTTACATTAAGCATCTAATTGAAATACTTGTCAGAAAATTCACAATTAGTTTTTTTTCCCCAAAATCATGTAGCCCTATGGCAAAACAGTTGCATTCTAGTTATAAACTCCAATTCAAGAGATCTGAAGAATGCATGAAGCCCCCACATTACCAACAGCACCCCCACCCTGTGAAGCATGCTGACACTTGAGAGGGTGGCACCTCTCTCTTACGCACACAGAAAGCTATCCTAGACTCATTCACAGCTCCTATTCTTCTCCACACTCAAAGACCTCTCCATTTAAAAAAAGGAGGGAACTCTGCCACTGCAATGGCAACTTGGAAGCAGCCCAAGAACTGTTTGTTTTCTGCTCTAATTTACTTACTTTCAAATGCGACCTCCTCTGCCAAACCTCTGTAGTTCCACACTGAATGGAAATCAGTTTATCTTGTAACAGACAGCGTTCCCGGCTTAAACACTTTTAACCATTATATGAGCCCAGCACTGTAAAAAGCATTAAAAGTTAAAACAAACCTGTAAATCAGCCACAGGAGAAGTGAAGTTTTCTCCTTTAGATAAATGCTGTGAACACCTGCAGTGCAGCCACTCCAGTCACGGCTTAGCTCGGTCCCTCTAACACGCCTCTCCCATAGTCACTGTAAAACTGTTGCTCCGTCGCTCCACACACACTCTCCGTGAAGCCCCGCCCACTTGCCTTTTCCCTCCAAAGATATCCTCCGCACTGCTCTTCCTTCCCAGGTCCTTGAGCCTTATCCGAGCGAAGTTATCTGCTGCATTGGCTCACAAGTATGCAGAGTGGGGTGCTGCTGTAGGGAGGTGGCAGCAGAAAAGGGGGAGGGGAATTCACATGGTCTGACAGGGTGCCTTAGCCCCCCAGGGTTCCCCAATGAGCTATTGTGAAAAACACCTCTGATCTGCAGGGGTGTTTTGGCACGTTGACTAAAGCACACACACAGTTTTAGGTGCGAAAGATGAAGAGAAATGAAAGGGGGGCCAGGAGTACACCTTGTTCCTCAACTGTACGTCTCTGTAAATGTCTCTTTTTATGCCCCACAAACTATTTCAGCCACATCTCTAGAAAAAAAAAAATCGGAAAAACTAGATCCAGAAGACTGTTTCTGTGTCTAACAATGGAATATTCCTGGTAAATGATCCAAAAAGCACCACAAGGCGCTGTTTTCCTTTTGCTAATCCAAAATCGGAATATATGAGGTTGCTCAAGTCAAATACTGCAGCATGTAACTTTATCCTAGTAACAAAAATAGCATAAATGAAAGGTTTAAAATATATAGTGGGTGAGATGGCCTTGTTTCTTACCCACCAACGCAAATCTCGATATCCTTATAAGAGGAACCAAAAAATCCTGTTTGGGTTTAGTCAAAAATAGCATAAAGGATCACATAAAGCACTCCAGTGAGCACAGTCACAACATTGCAGTTAGGTCAATTTGTGAATTGGGTCCAATGTAAAATAGGACATGAGGTGGCATTAGATTAGCATGTGAAAGGCGTTCTTCAGTTCACACCACTGACATACAGCAGTTTAAACCGCATTGAGTGCAAAAAGTTTACAACCTACCAAAGCTCTTTTAGTGTTTTAAGTTCTACTAACATGGAAAAGCCAGTGGTACATGTTTATAGTTTACAGTTGGACAATGCAATAAACCAATTTAAAATCTATGAATAGCTGTTTAATGGCGTGCATTTAGAGGGCGCATGCTCTTCTTATTGCTGACGCCACAGAGCCACAGAGTCATTACAGGAGACAAAATACATCATCTGTGAGATTTGCAGGAAGTGGTCCAGCTGAGGTTAGATCAATCCACAATCAATTATTCTACTTGGACAGTGGGAGACAGGGGTGTTACGTGGGGCCGTATGTCCAGCTGTCAGGCTCTGGGTGTAGGGATATCCTCCTCTGACTGTGCTGTGGGGGGCTGCGGGGGGCTGTGGGTTTGTTTAACTTATTCTGGGGAAGAGGAGGATCAATCCCTCATCGTCTCTGAGGGAACGGACACTCCTACACTGGAAACTATTTTCTACAGAGCTTGATTTAGCTAAGAAAAATATAGTTATTTCATTTATCTCTTATTATGCTATTTTCTGTTCTATGTTATAATGTTGTTTCATCAAAAACATACCCGGAGTTCTGTTTTGTTTCATTCACCCATCCATCCATCCATTAAAATACAAACCCTGCATATTTAGGCTGAGTTCTTCTGTCAAACTGTAAACACTCTGTTCCACCTTGTGATGTCATGTGGTAATACAGGAAGTGCTCCACTGTGTTTTTAAACTCCACACACCTTCACTAGAATCATATGGATAATTTCGGTCCTGGAATTGCCAATCTCTCCTAAACAAAAGGTAAAAGGTAGCGGTTGACTTGAAAGCTTCAGAACACAACTCCGGGTATGTAAGGTAACAACATTTTAACATGGCTTAAAACTCACAAGAGTCAATTTTGAGTAATATATGACCTTTAAGTACAGTTATTTAATTTAGGTAAAGAAGTTAAATGACATAAAAGTTTCACATGATGGTTCCAAGTGTAAAACATGTCAGCCATCAGAGTGTTACATTTTTCATAAATATCTGCAGTAACCTTTTCAGCAATAAATAAAACACAGACCAACAGTGAATGAGAAACACTGCCTCAGAACCCAGACATCCAGTACTTTACATTAAAAGGGCTAAGATACTAAACATAGACAACTAACCTAAATATAAACATGAAAATATGATGAGAATTACATCTACTGTTGTGTAAATGCACCTTTTGTTGTATCTAAGATCAGTTGTTGCTGTGATCCAAATAGTGACGTGACATTCGTGAACAAGTCAGCTCTTTTGAATGTTTCCTTAACATGAATGGTTGGAACCGGTCTCATTTTTTTAAATAATAGTATCTTTTTATTTCTAATGTTATGCATTTTTAAACTGGGTAACGCTGAACCAACACAAGAATCAGCACAAAAGCAGAGCAGACAGCACAAGTCGCCTGCTCTGTTTGAACCATTTTAAACACATCTGAGCCTCGGTCATTTCTCTCTGTGATTAGTTTGTAGTTAGACGAGTTCTCACATTGACTTCTGTCATAAACATAAATATAGAAAGAGCCAGTCTTTTGAACGGCTCTTTTATGGGATCTGAATCTTTTGGATCTGGTTCACTTCAAAGAGCCAAAAATCTCATCACTAGATCCAAAACATGCTGCAACAATATACTAAATAAGAATATAAGAGTATGTAGTTATTTATAACCTTCAAACCAGTCCATTATTGTATATTGTATCAAGGCAGGTGAAATGCCACCCAGACAGGCTCTTTCTTATCTTGATATCTGAGATAACAGATTTATAACACACCTACGTGCTGACATGACACTGCTCAACTGCCTGGCCATTTTCCTGTATTTAGGTAGGAAGAATAACTGTAGTTGGTACATGTCATGATAATTACTATATCAACTTATTGTTCAATACATGAAACAATATGGGCTCAATGTTTATCGTGAGGACTTTTTCTTTGTAATAATGAGGAGATTTTTGTTATGTTTGTTGTAATACGCTAAGATTTAAGCTGTAGAGTGTTGAATAAGTCATTTCTATGGCTTCATTCAGCTATTTATGTGTTGCAGCCCAGGCCTTTTACTGAAACTGTATATTTTAAAATGGATTTACTGGGATTATCCTGCTTTGTGTCAGTGTCATAAAGTAGTTTCAATATTATCACTTATCATGGTATTTCTCTGTAGCGATATAGCGTGCTTCAAAATGTGTTCTGGTGACAGGCCTAATACCTGTCCCAGTATAGTGCAGTGCAGCGCCTGTGGAGTCCCGCTCTAACATTAGCACATATGTGAGTGTAAAGTGCACAGGCCCGTCTCTGTGGGCGAGTGGTTAAAAAAAGACACACATGTAGATTATTTATGAGGCCCAAGTGTTTCTCTGGACTGACGGCTTTAACATGGATAATCTTCTGAATAACTGTGGGTTAATGAGCATGTATGCTTCACAGGTAATTATAGGGTTTCCATGGAGCGGCTTTCTAAGGAGGATATACTGTAAATCTAATTGGGTTGGTAATTATAGGAGACGTACTCAAACACACAAGATGAGGATCAACGCTCTATACCTCTTTGAAATGGCATCTGTGAAATGTATTACTACCCTGAACCTGTATGAACCAGACCAAACGTAAGCTAAACCATAGGGATCATCAGCTCAAAAGAGCATTTATTTTCATAAATAAAACATGTAAGTAAGGAACACTGTTAAACCCACAGATGTGCATAGATGAAAATACTTACAGTAACGTTTCTACTGCTTTGTGACTGTCCTGAGGCGACCCGGGTCCAGCGGCGCCCCCTGCGGATCAGGAGTCTGGGGTCAGGTTTGACAGTAACTCTGTGTGACAGATGTAAACATAGACTTAACTAATGAACCCAAATGTGCCCCAGGTCAGGAGCTGTGATTACAGTGCACTGTCTGACTCTGGTGTTCAGTCAAATCATGTTAATACAGCATTTAATAGTATTCTGGAGGTCACATGGACACGGTAGGGAAATGTAACTCGAGTCTCTATGGTAATGATGACAGAATGTATTGGTCCATATATATTATGTATTTCCCTCTGCCCTGTGAGGCTGGAGTTCATCCAGTTTTACAAAGAGCCCACATCCAGATGTATAATAGAAGGCATCAGTGCACCCACACAATTATACATGTGGATATATGGCATTTGTAGATTGTTAGACCAGAGTCCTTACCACATTGCCACGGTGCCCCCAACACCCACAGCAAATGTTCCATTTTCATAACTAATCAAATATTGAACAAAAACAATCCACTCATCATACTACAATGTCCTCATAAGAGTGTACTCCTTCAGTGCTATACGGCGTCATCTGGCCAAAAGGGAGTGGTCCAGTCCAACACCCTGCCAAACCGTGTTACTTAAACCCCACTCACTCCTCATCTCACTTCAGCACAAACTGCCAGCTGCAGTAATGATGACATTAAACAAAAACGACCTTTAAAAGTCCTACAGTGCAAATTGGATTCATTTAGGATGCTGTTGTTTTAGTCTGTCTGGAGGGAACACAAGGGGATGTTAACACATTACAGGCTGGTAGATAAGTGGACATTGTGTGACGTTTGAGGTCATTCTGTACTTGTTATACTATTTTCACATTTGTAAACATAGGTTTATTGAATTTACAAATTAACTTAAAAGAAGTAGTTGCTGAGATGGCTCAATCCACACACAAGTTCACACAGTCACAAACTAGTAATAGAGATGGGCAGTATGTTAAAAAAAATATCACAATTATTATTTAGATCACACTTGATGTACACTTTATATTGCGTTTAACAGGTAACAGAGTATACACTTTATTGTAAATGGTCAAATTCACCAGTCACTCAGAGCACGACAGAGGCTGACTAATAGGAGGAGTGGGTGGGTACTGGGTAAAGTGTATTTGAGCATAGAGCTGCATTAAACACACTGAATCACAATGTGACAATATCACTAAAATACAATATCATCACATTACGTATTGTCATGATGTCCTTTGAATAAGACAATAATAACTACACATTTCTCAAATATTTGTATACAGTCTCACAGCATGTGTTGTTTAGCTCTGGCTCTCCAGAGGGCACCTCTGTCAGATCGTGTCAGATGCCCTGACCCCACTGTCCTCTGGGCCTGTCCTCATTTCTCTGCACTTCGTCTCTGCCCCAGTGTCAGGACGAGGCTCTAATGAATCGCTCTTTGAGGCGGACGCCACAGTGAATGTGTGTGAGGCCCAGAGCTTTCCCGGAAGACACAGGCACAAAGCACACGATTGTGGAGTCCAGCAGAACAAAAGGCAGATTTAGATTTAGTTACAGGGAGTAAGGCTGCGAGGTATATCACACAATTATCATTATCGCAATATTACATCAGCTTAATCTTACTTCAGCTTTGACTTGGTTTTGTCTTTGTTGAGTTGTTCTTATACAGTTTGACTTATGAAGGCATTTTCAGCTTAATTTTGTTGTTGTTGTGTCCTTAGGCAAGACACTTCACCCACACTGACAAGTATGAATGTGGTGTGTGAGTAAGTGTTGGTGGTCGGAGGGGCAGATGGTGCAGATAATTCACTGTAAATGAATCTGATGCTTCATAATACAATATTGTAATATTGTTGTTCAGCATAAACAGTGTAAACTGTATTATATATAGGCCCATTCATCATAGAATTTCATTAAACACTAAAAGTGGAAATGAGCTGAAGCATCCTTTCAATTTGGCATGTGTCAATTTGTTCATGTGGTGGAGTCGTGACCACATGAGTTTTAGTGGGATGTGCTTAATGATTATGAGACACACGATGAGAGGAGACTATAAAACCAGACAAAAACACACACAGCCAAATGTGGACTGTTAAAAGATATACAAGCACATCATCTTTCAGGCTTCACACGTGGGCAGACCCACAAGTCATATTACAAATGAAAAACAAACTCTCTACACTGTCATTAGTGTTACCAGGGAAACACCCATTTTAACTCTAACTGAAACCATGTGTTCATCCCTCCAAGATAATAGGGAATAATAGGGGGATATTATGTTTGTGTTAAGTGATGAAGGATCTCTCTCAAGGCTCTGGTACTAACTTACAATAAAAAGCCACAGTGCCCAGATCGGAAGTTTACCATCTTATCTCTCACATCTCAAAATGCTTCAGAATCCTTGACATATGTTGTAACAAAACTGATCTATTCAAGAATGCATGTAACAAAAATAACATTATGTATTCATATATTTTTCAAACCTTAGAACAGGGTGGATTAAAGCACACACCTATGAGATCAGATGAGCCTTAAAACACTAGTATCAGATGTGCTGTGCTGAAGGGCTGGGCTAAACATCTTTATACAGAATAGTGTCAGATGTGCTCAGGCCTTTATGATTTACTCTCAAGTCTGTCCAAGTAGAGCGATCTTTACAGTTACACCCAGCACTGAACCCTCTCTCTGGATCTGTGCCCTCTGCTTTTCTCTGTAACACTGCCATGCCCAACAACTGCAGTCCACCTCTGCAGTAAATGTACGAAAATCACCATCATATGTGTTTTCACGACAGTAAGCCTTGTCTTTTATATTTTATGAATGGGCATTGTACAGTAGGGCTTTTAATAATCGGGATTTCGAAAAATTCCAAAATATATTGGAAAAAAAAGTTCTGCACTGTGCTTTTAAGTTATACACTAGAATATTGACGACAAGTTGAGATCTGAACAACATGCATAAACATAGGCTATAGTTGCACCCATATGACACAGCATACAAATTAAAGCTAGCGAGCACCAGGTGACTTTGAAGGCAGAAGAAATGCTGACGTATCCGGATTAGGTCACTCTGAGGTTGAGTGTTAATGAATGTCAAGTGAAAGAAGAGAAGGAGATGTCAGATTTGAACAATAAGACACAGAAGGAAGGATAACCAAACGAGCCCACAATACAGGCCCCAAATAAATCCATCCAATAAAATCCAATACCATTATACTAATAATTGTGTATTAAAGGTACATTAGGTAACTTTTTTTAACCTTGTGGCATCGCCTACGTGCTTCCATGGAGATAAATAACTTTAATGGTAAATAGGGACGCACCAATCCAGCTTTTTCTGTTCCCATACCAATTTCAATACTTTGGCTTTAAGTATCTGCCGATCCCCGATATCAACCGATGCCAGTGCAGAGACTGAAAATATTATTCATTTCCTTTAAACACAATCAGCATATGGTTAAATATTACCCACATGTGTTTTGTAACTGTTATTTATCATTTAAAGTAACAAAAGAGCTTTGAAAAATACAAGTTCAATATTACGCAGTGTTATGGGCCAACATTGGCCAGTAAATCGTCTTATTACACCAATTTATAGACCAAAATGAGACATCAACTGAACCGATATCTTGGAATCGAGATCTAATCCACCAAAATGTTCAATATCGGCGCCAATATCCGATACCAGTATAGTTTTTTATGATGATTATTTATGTTTTGATTTGTTTGTCTTGTGATTTTAATGCCTTTCTTATTCTGTAAAGCACTTTGAATGACTTTGTGTATGAATTGTGCTATACAAATAAACCTGCCTTGCCTTGTCCATCGGTGCGTCCCTAATGGCAGACTGTTCAACTTTCTAGTCAAACAGGTGGCAGACCCTCCACCAGAAAGGTTACATAGTGGACCTTCATAAATATTCTTTCTGCAATACATGGAGTGTAAATGAGTGTTTGGCTTCCTTCACTGTTCTGCTCATTAGTGACAACAGATTGGTTCAGAGGAATGACACAGGCTCATTATTAGCAGAGCCATGCGCGCCCATGTCACATTAAATCATTATTAAACGTGGAATTACATCAACATCTACAAATCCAGTTTGTTTTATCCTCTCATTTTAAAATGGAGCATCCAGAGTTTACTCTGCACATTACAACAACATAACACGTCAAATCACTGGGTCAAATCTAATGGAATTATAATCTTCACTTGAAAAGTACTCATCAGTGTCACAAGTTAATAGTATCCCTTAGGTAAAAAATTTTGGTAAAAGATGAGTAATAATTTTATTTTGATTATATAGGACAAAAGCAGAAAGGAAAGTAGTATCTGTCTTTATATAAATACATTTTTTTCCTAGTACTTAGTTTATACATAAATAGTTATTTTTGTAATCGTGTGAGCGCAGTTTGGGTCAGATACAAAGAGATTCGTAATACCACTGAGAGCTTTTGCCAAATCCCCTTTTTAGCCGATCGGCCAGGGCATGTCTTTAGTTGACCAAGAATTTCTACAGAATCTGCTAACAGATTATAACCTCATGCATCACAGCAAAATCTTCTGAAAAACAAGAGCTGGCAGATGTGTCAAAGTAGGACATGTCTCCCAAGGATGACACAGGGGTAATGAATCAGACTGATTAAACATTAAGATTCGTTTGATGACTATGGAAAAGCTGCCATATAATCTCATGTCTGTACCTACGAACAGATAGGCCTGTCACGATAACACATTTGGAAGCACGACATATTGCTAAAAAGAAACGGGGACGGCTCCGGGGAGGGGGTCTTGAGGGGACACTAGCCTCCTCTAGAACGGTCAATGCACCCCCATAGCTCCCCCAAAGATTTTTGCCCCAGTTTCATAGCACATCCAATCTTGACTAAAAATGCTGTTTAAAATGAGACTCCAATAAAAAACTATTCCATCTTAGCTTTTATAAATCACTACAGGGGCTAACTACATTTAAACTTGTTTAAAACAGCGACTCAACCATGGTAGGGGCTGGGGGGGTACAGTCCATTGTTAAAAGGCTCCAAATTAACATGTTAAGTGAGTGCCCACATTGAAGATCTTAGCACCCCCTTAGCTCCTCCAACCAAAAATGTTTGTGGCCGCCCCCGAACAGAAATATCACGATAAACAATAATATCGGAACTACTTTATGTCAGTGACACAATAACAACAAAGCAGGATAATCCCAGTAAACTATTTTTAAATAGACTTTTCCCTTTAAAGGCCTGAGCTGCAACAAATAAACAGCAGAATGAAGCCATAAAAGTGACTTATTCAACCATCTACAGCTCAAATCTTATCGTATGACAACTAAAATAACAAAATCTCCTCATTACTGCAAAGAAAATGTACACACGAAAAATATATTGTTCCGGCTTTCATATATTAAACAATAAGTTGATATAAAAATTACTGTGACAGGCCTACAAACAGATTATGTTGATAGGAGGAATTTCACTTACACTTACACACACCCTTACACATGTTCACAACATTTACATTTTATTTTCAGTTCCATGAGCTCAAACGTGTTATTTGAAACAGTCCCTCATAGCCTACTCAAAAGCGCGTCTTAATTCTGAGCAAAAGAAAAACACAGAAAAGTACTGCAAACAATGACATCCCGAGGTCTGTCATTATGGTCTCTATAATTTCAGTGCAGAGCAAAAAAAAAGCCAATTTCTCAAACTAATCTCTGACATTTATAACAAGCATCTATTGAAACAAAGTCATGCAATTCAACGTGTTTGTACTGGTATTCTGAGTAATATGTCTAGTCAATTCTCATGTTTCACAATATTACAAACAGGAGCACCTCTAACAAAACTACTTAGCAAATTTGAGTTAAAGTTAAAAGCATAACCCTAGTTACCTCAAATACTGGATTTTACTACATTAGAATAGATTATACCTCCTCTGATCCTGCACGGCTCCTCGGGGGGTGGTATGAGGCAGTGTCCGGTTGATTTGTCCTCCATTAGAGCCACCTGTGTAAACAACAGTCGGCTCACGTCTGTCCAGAACTGAACACGTGGAGCTAATGTTAGCATCACAAGCAGGACAGCAGGCAGTTCAATGTAAACTGTAATAATGAAACAGTAATAAGTGTAGATAACACCTCAAGTGCAGGAGGGGACAAATTTGATAAAACAATAACAAAATAGTCTTAAGATTAAGGATGCACTGATCCGATACTGGTCTTGGATATCAGCGCCAATACTGAAAAATTTGCTGGATCAGATATTGGCTTCCAAATATCAGTTCAGTCGATATCCTGGTTGAACAAATAAATTGATGTAATAAGACCATTTCCTGGTCGTAGTTGGCCCGGAAAGTCAATAGTTAGAAAGTCATACAAAGTTTTCTGTAGTTACTTGATGGATAAATAACCACTACATAAGACCTTAGGATCAGTTTTGTCTTATTTTATATTAGTTTAAAGGAAACAAATGCTGTTTTCAGTCTCTGCACTGGTATCGGTTGATATCAGGTATGGGCAGATACTTAAAAGCTAGAATATTGAAATCAGTATCAGAACTGGAAAAACTGGACCAGTGCATCCCTACTTAAGATTTGCAGATGTTGAAGTTGTCATCAGATAATATTTCATTATGCTTTCCAAAGATGTTGCAGAAATATAATGCAAATACTGTAGCTACTAAGTCTTATGTCATACCATACAGCTTATATCACTTCAGTGTCACATCAATAACAGAGCAGAGGCAGGTTAAGTCAGGTACTGATGTCTGTGAAACCAGGAGTGACGGTTATCCCCAGCACAGTTACATAAGTGTGTTTTCTGCTGACCACCTTCACCACACTGATTTTATGAATGTGACAGCTCTGACCAGTCCCTGTCATTGCCCCCTCACCCCTGTTATATAAGTGATACAATTATGGTCTTATTATGGGAAGTCAGCTCATTCCATTCAAAACAGACTCCATGAAAAGACTGCGCAGCCAAAAGGTCCAGGGGAAAATCATAGATTAAGTTCATATATAAGGTTTATGTGCTGTTGTACGGGAGATATTGGGTGTGTATATTATAATCAATTACCTGTTTCAAAATTCTCACTAAACTGAAAATAATGACCAAAACGTGTATAAGGAAATAGTAGTTATTTATACAAAGTAGTAGTCATTTATACAAATCTCCTATGCAAAAGACAATTTCTTTAAAACACCTTTAGGGCTGCGGCAAAAAGACATTTGTTTTCCTCATATCGATCGATCACAATTTCCTGTTCAATATAAATATCAAGAACATAAACAGCAATCTACATTTCAGTACCATTTAACACAAAAAATAGTCACGTCTTCCTCAGAAGTCTGAACTCTGCTCCACATGCCGTTACTGACAGAGGAGTGGCTGTGGAGCTCTCGATGAGTGATATGGCCAAAAAATAAAATCTCGATTTTAAGCCAAAGCAGGGACTGCTAGTCTTTCAAACAGGGGAAGCTTTTTACATTTTCACTCTTACCATTTTCTATTATTTAAGAAATTGTAACCTGCCTTCAGTTCGCTCTGTGCACAACCGTAGCCGGTTAGTTCCAGCCAGAGGGACAGTCGGCTCGACCATTTCCAGCATAATGTAATGTCTATGAGGTTTGAGTCGCAGCAAAATAACTAAATGGACAGGGAGCTGCAGGCGGATGTCACTGACAACATGTTCAACACTTTACAACTGTGAGGAAAACTTCACCAGAGGACACTCCTGTGTTTACAAAGGCACATCTTTGTGTGCCAATGCTAACGCTAACGCTAATTTCTATTAGAATGTTAAATGTAAAATAACAAAATTAAATATGTTGTAAGGATGACCCAATTATTTTTGCGTCCACCTGCAGCTCCCTGTCCACTGACTGATCAAACCAGGATTTAGTGATTTTAGCGCCACTCATAGACATTACATTACACTGGATTGGCTAACTGAGGTGTATTATATTTTTACAGATAGTTCAGTAACAGTTAATCACTTTCTATATCACTGCGCTGTGAGCATCACTATAGCAACGGGTAAATAAACTACTGTTAGGAGGGACTCACTTACCACACAATTACTGTTTCATATTCTCTCATTCATTCATTTGTTCATTTGTTGGTTCATGTTAATTTTACAAGCCGAGCCGCGCCCAAACACAAATTCCCAGGCCACATTTTCCATAGTGCATCACTGATGAAACCACACACGGAAAAGAACATGTGCGTTTAAGTTTGACTGGACTCTGATACCTGCTGTCTGTTATTGTCTTGTTGTTGTGGGACAGTGCAGCTGCCACACTCCGCACACACTCCTCACACTGACAGCTGTATTAACAAACAGAGTTGCGGTGAAAGATGAGTTCACACAAAGTACACTGGAGAAATTAACCACTCACTCGGTTTATCTTTTCTATTCAATGAGTTTATCACTAATATTAAGAGCTTAGATAATGGGACATACTGATTGCAAAAACACAAAGGTTAAATGTTTATAACTAATCCAGGGATTGGTGAAGTTTAAAGTTTTTTTCATAATTTCTAATTGCCTCATATGATATGTTATTTAATCTTTTTACTTAAGTTTACTTTACTTTACTTAACCTAGTACTGAATATAAAAAAGCAACAACAGCTGATTAAAATAAACATAAAAGTAACTTGTGGCATGTAAATATCATCTGATTATCATGACTGAGATAATAAATACTTATTGAAGTATTCATTTTTTTCAATATTGCTCACTCCCACCAGGAATGCAGGAACTCACTCTGATTTGGACCTATGAGTATAACAGGGACACAGCGTAATTCCACCAACCCATTCGTCAAGCTTTCCCTCGGCTCTGTAAAATGCCAAATACTAGGTGGAAAATATAAGTCACCATATTTCAGGCATTCTACATTGATCAAAACAGGTGACATCAGTCTATATTACGTAATGATGCGTTTAAGCCATTTGTTGAGTCATAGTAAAAGAAAAATTCAAATCTGTCAACTGGACAAAAAGTTTTAGACTGAAGACATTTCACTGCTCATCCAAACCACTTCTTCAGTTCTGGTCAGATTGAACTACACAACTACACTAAAACTAACACACCTGTTGTTTACAGTTTCTGTTTGTTGGTTAGGTCTATTGAACTACACTAAGTGTGAAATGTGTCTGAGTCATACTTAGAATAATCATTCAGGCTCCTAATGGGTGCGCTCACCCTATTAGCATCCTGGCTAGTCTGTGTAAACCCTCAGTCGTTCTTTTACTATACTGGCTAGACCTATTGTTTTCTTTGTTTTGATTTGGGTCTGAGGATGGAGTTATTAATAGGAGATAAATGATGTGTCTAAGGCCCGCATTTCTGTCAAAGATGGAAATAGGAGATAAATGATGTGTCTAAGGCCCGCATTTCTGTTCAAAGATGGATTGTCTTTCCTAACAAAAATAGCCAAAGAAAAGAAATGGTTTAAGAGGGGAGTTAAAGAGGCCAAGATCTGTACCTCACTGTCTTCAAAGGAGTGGTTAGTGGGTTTGAGATGGATATGTACAGCAGATTGAGATCCCGAGCTGCTCTTGTGACGTGTTAGTACACTTTCTTTTGGAGAGGCCGTTTAGTTTCTCCAATGTTGCGCTCACTGCAGTCTTCACTGCACTGAATGGAGTAGACCACATTGTTTTGTTTGTGGCTGGGGGTTTTGTCCTTTGGGTGAACCAGTTTCTGTCTTAAAGTGTTTGTAGTTCACTCTACTCAGCACAGAAACTTGATATAAAGTCACATGACCACCATCACTGTGCGTTTGTGTGACTGCACTCGGAGCATATCAGTGACAGGGACAAAACAAAGAGGTTAGATCCAGTCACTTCCTCTTGCCTCCCCATGTTTCCATAGAGACGTGACTCTGGTATCTGTACTTCAACAGATACATCCTCAGTGGAAAAAGAGCGCAGGAGGACCATCACAGGGACGCAGATAACAAAGGGTCATGTGTTGTCATCATGGTGAGATTTGTCCAAAGAGCAGAATGAGGGATGATTTTTATTTTTTTTTCATATTCAAACAATTATTTAGGTTTGACTTTTAAATAGGGTTGCAAGCTCGGAGTTCTGAGGAGTCGCATAAATGTCACGCGGGCAAATACGAGCACCGAACTTTCCTCCCTTCATAAGATCAGCACCACTGAGCAGCACAGACGCACCGACTCATGAGAAGAGAAAAACACATGAAAATGCAGCGGCACATCGCGCACCAGGTGATCAAAGCAGAGCTGACAGTGACGATGCCTCGGTGCGGTAAAGCATGAACAGGTCGGTCACCCGCAGCCACGCCTAACTGTATCGATGATCAACGGGCCACTGTACAAAGTTTGAACTCCAAATGAACCGTTAAATTTGAATAAAGTAGAGGGAGGGATACGAAAAACAGAAGCAGAGGGAGGGAAAGACAAACCAGCATTTCACACCCTGGTTGTCATGATAAAATCTGAGATTCGATTTGATACTTTGAGGAAAAAGATTGATACTTGTGATGCCACAGTGATACGTTTTGTAGTTTATGAATGTAGCTCTTACCACAAAACTTACAGTAGTTTTTTAATATATATTTCCATAGGGTTTTACACAAGTTCTGATATACATCAAGACTCTCAGACCATTCAGCTGTCTTAGTATTAATCCTATTTATTTTTTGACAACTCTAGTGTTATGTGTCTCTGCTCATAGATTTTCTTGTTTGAGGATTGGAGAAAAAAAATTAAATTATCCAAGGGGCATTTGGCAGTAGATGTAGGCCTGTAACAATAACTAATTTTGAAGTGTGACGATAAACGATAATATGAAACTAAATGTGTATCTAAAAACACAAAAAACGATCATGAGCCGCACTAATTAAATGACAGAATGAAACACTAGTCGTTAGTTTGCATCTATAATGACTCAAGTTATTTATTCAACCCTCTTATTGTATTACAGAAAACAAACACACCGTTTCCATAGTGGCAGGTCTAAATAGATGTTAATGTTGATGTAGTTACAGTTACAAAATGACCAAAGAAATCAAACAGAAGGAAATGTGGTAACAAAACGCCTGTGTAAGATAAACTGCCAGTGCTGGCTTTGAGAGCTCATGCCTTTAAAGGTCCATGTGATGGTTACGATTTTGGTGGAGGTTTTGTGACCTGCTTGTCCCCATGGAGATGTTGTTGCTAGGGATGGTCCGATATGGATTTTTTGAGCCAATACTGATATTCAATGTGTGTTGCTATTGTGGCAATAACAGATGCCAATACTTATCTTTTAAACCTACTATCTGCACGTTTATTAGATGTTTTTTCACCAGTAGATGCAGATGTGAAAGCCTTTGCGTTCGCTTTTGTGAAAACAATAACAAAATGTATCTATCTGGGATATAAATGAATATTTTTACTTATTAGTCAGTTCAAAAAGACTGATGCACTGAGGACACACTGGGAACAACATGGGCGCAGGCCTGTCACGATAATCACTATATCAACTTATATATGAAAGCTGGAACTATATAATTTTTTTTTTATCATGTGTACATTTTCTTTGTACTACTGGGAAATTTTTGATTATTTTTGGCAATATTGATAAGATTTGGTTATTTTTTTGGCAAAAAGGCTGAATAAATTATTTTTTGGCAATATGATAAGATTTGGTTATTTTTTTGGCAAAAAGGCTGAATAAATCACTTCTATGACTCATTACAGATGCAAACTAATGACTAAACGGTTTCATTGTGCTGTTTGTTTACTTCAAGGTTATTGTGTCAGTGACAATAAACGAGAATATTGAAAATAATTTGTCTATATTTTCTTCATCAATAAATCACACATCAAAATTTGTTATCATGACAGGCCTACATGGGCACACAAAGACAGGGGCAGAGGAAAAAAAAACATCTGTGCCAAATATCGGCAAAATGTTCAATATTGGACCAATACCGATATCTGGGCAACTCCTTCGATATCACAAATATCATGGATCACCGATAAAACATTCCCAGTTATTGCTTCGCCTGGAATTTTCACACTATGGTAGAAACATATCCATCTTCCATTGGTCTAGAAGTAAGTAAGAAGACCACTGAGAATTGACTGACTTAAACATGTTGTTGAAAATGCATTGCACGTCACACTGGGTGGATATAGGGAGTCATTTCTCAAACATTCACCTGTAAAATTGTGAAGTGACACCAGGTCCTGTTCTAAGAGAAATATTTTACAATGTTTGTCCAGTCTCACACCACAAAGACACATGACATGCCTCGATCCAGAGTCCCTATAGCCAGTATGTTTATGTATTCCATGAATGGGAAGATGAAAGATTGTAGCCGGGGAATCTGTCCCATACACACAGGTCTATTTGTGGTCGAACAGAAGGGCGAGTAACGAAGGCCGCCTTAGCAACAAGGTGGGACTTTGGCTCTCATGTCCAGAGACCCTGACAACAACATGCCAAAATACTCTCTATGATTAGAACTACAGACACAGCCAGGGCCAACACCCAGCTCAGGGACTTGCTGTAGTAAGATGTTGTAATATAGAGATTTCAACACATATGTAGAAATAGGAACCTGCAAGGGAACTTTTACTTACCCTCCCCTCCCATATCAAACATGTTATCTTATGTGGAATTAAGATGTTTCTTGACTTTAAATTGCGTTTAAAAAAGGTATAACTTTTGTGGTGGGGGTCCATACCTGTACATCTCCATGGAGATGCTATGTCTGGAATATTCCACAGGCGTTGAACTTATCTATTCTGCATTTTTCAATTATAGGCTAAAAATATCTTGAAACCTCTCCGCAGATCTGACCTGTGCCTTCACATCACATGCTTGTTTCCATGGAGAGATAGAATATGTTAATACCATACTATGGAACATTCCAGACAAAGCAATAACATCTGTGTGACGACAAGCAGGTGAACCACCAGAAAAATTACATAGCGCCCCTTTAAATACTGCTGTAATCAGTCCTGCAAACCACAGTACTTTGTTTATATGGTGTTTATATGGTGGGATGTGTTGTATTCTTCTCATGTGGAGGCAGCTACATTACAGGGCCAATGTTTCATTATAGAACTCCACATTGATACAGCATTTTACCTCCCATACAAGGAAGATTAGTGCTCAGCCTGACCCAGATAGTCCAAACACACACAGTTTAAACACGCACCACAAGCAGCAATCTATGGCCAAAAACACCTCCAGAAATAATTTGAGGTTGAGCGCCTGTAAACAGGAACAAGGTCAGGGCGTGGTAACTGATGATGCAGTAAGCGAGCCAATGGAGCATGTTTCCTGGACACAATAACAGAAAATAGGGATGGGCAATATAGACAAAAGAAAAAAGAACTGGCAACCCAATGGAACAGAAATGTGTCAAAACATGCCTTTAAAACTATGACTACAAAATGACCCACAAAAGTGCCGAAGCATCACTTTAACCCAATGTTTCAAAGAACATTTGCTCCTGATCAGCTTTTTGCAGCATTATCAGACAGTTTTTATTATTAACAAGTGACCAAATATTTAAATTTTGCGTATCTTCACAATATTATGAACACTTTGACGTTGACATCTTGCCCAACTCTAATAAAAAACACCAAATTTGAATGCATGCTTTAAATATTATATAATAAAAGGTATCATAACCACATTATGA
>JACM01010846.1:0-19591 GCA_000787095.1 Periophthalmodon schlosseri | reverse complement strand
ATGGCATTCCCATTGAGATATATAAAAGTTTTTGAAACTTACTAATGCAGCCTTTACTTGAAATGTATAGAGAGTCTCTACTTAATGAATCCCTTCCACCCTCGCTGAATACAGCCATGATTACATTATTATTATTAAAGCCAGACAAGGCCTCCACTGTGTGGATCTTATAGACTAATATCCCTTCTTAACAATGACCTAAAAATTCTATGCAAAGCTTTAGCCAGGCGTCTGAACAAATTGTTACCTCAACTGGTACATCCTGATCAGAACAGCTTTGTTCAGGGACGCCATGGCTTCCACAATATTAAACGAGTGCTTAACATCATATTTGAGAGCTCTGGCTGCACAGATAATACTGTTCTATCCTTGGAAGCCAAGACGGCCTTTGATAAGGTGGATTGGCAGTTTCTGTCTGAAGTTTTTCAAAGATTTGGCATAAAAAGTCCTTTCTCTCTTGGATTAAATTACTTCATGCTGACCCTCAAACTATAGTACTCACAAATGGACAATTATCCACACCTTTTAAGTTGCATAGAGGTACGAGACAGGGTTGCCCCCTTTCTCCATTATTATTTACCATGGCAATCAAGCCACTTGCAATGGAGATTTGTAATTCTAAAAGGCATTACAATAGGTGATAGGGAGAATCGCATCGCCCTGTATGCAGATGATGTGATTTTGTTTTGCTTCAATTTGAAACAAACCATACCTGCTCTAACAGATCTAATAAAATATTTTGTCAACTTTTCAGGTTATAAAACAGCTCAAAATGTACAATATTATTTATGATCAAATTGGAGTGCGTGAACTCCCCGCTTCATACCCCTTTTGAGGTCTGTGCTCATGGTTTTACTTATTGCACCTGCCATTGATGAAATTGTTCCAAAAAATTACAATGACCTAACAGGGGTTACTCAGTTGATAAACAGGTGGAACAGTTTATCCATCTCAATGACTGGTCAAATATGTGCATTAAAAATGTAAATTTTACCAAAATATTTATATCTATTTCAATCTATCCCCCTTGCTCCACCCACGTCGTTCTTTAATACTCTTAGGAATCTGATTTCAAATGTGTTATGGAACAATAAACGTTCCAGGCTTAGGCTCTCCCTCCTGGAGGAAAGTACTGAAATCTTTCAATTCTCTTCAATCTTTGGCAATGACGAATTCGTTCCTGGTAGAGCCGACTCTGGGTTTAAAATCTGGGCAGCTCAGGGTATAGGTAAAATAGCAGACTTGTTTGATGACAACAAGACGGTCATGTCTTTTGAAGAGCTACATTTCAAATATAACATTCCCAAAAAACACTTCTTTAAATATTTACAATTTAGGAGCCCCTCTATCCACTCTTGAAGAATATGCTTTTTTAAGTTTTTAGATTCAAAAGGACAGATTTCATTGCTATATACTCTTTTTGTGAGTAAATCTAAAGAATCATCTCAACGTTTTTGCAGAGCTTGGAAAGCAGATTTACAAGAGGATATAACAGCCAAGAGCTGAACTTAGCTCAGACTCAGTTCATAAATACAAATTCAAAGCTGTTGCAATATAAATGGGTAAGTAGATGGTACATAACGGCTGTTAAACTACATCGATTTAATCCTAGTATACCGGACATGTGCTTGAAATGTAAAGATCAAAAAGGTACCCTGTTTCATTGTATGCGGGAATGTCCCCTCATGTTGTCATTTTGGGGTAATGTTTTGAACATTGTTAGTAAAATTGTGGGTAAGGATGTCCCTATTAATCTTAATCCTAAAATGTGTCTGTTGAATATTTATCCAGTAGATTTGTCTAAAAATATTGCATCTTTGCTGAATATTTGTTTTCTGGAAGCCAAACATTGTATAGCTACATTGTGGAAATCAGATATCCCTTGTACTGCTTCTCAATGGTTGAAAGGAATGATTTTCTATCTGGCTTTGGAAAAGATAAGCTATTCTACAAAAAAACAAACTTGACAAGTTTGGGGAAATATGGACTATATTCTACAATTTTCTTGTGAATAACAGCATATCTGTTGATGGCTGGGTAAATGACACTGTTTAATTATTTTGTATTATTTATTTATATTTAATTTATTATTATTTATTTTTGTCTGGGTTCAGTTTGAAAGATAATTTTGGAACAAATTACATGTAGCATTGTCAAATCCAATCTGCTTTAGTTGCTTCAAGAGCATTTTATGATCTACTGAATCAAAAGCTTTAGTTAAATCAGTAAACAGTGCTATACAACCATGTTTGTTTCTATATAAAACTGTGACCATTTACCATCTGTACATGGACCCTGCACGTGAAAGGTACATATCACAGTACTGAAGAATATGATTTTTTATGACTAAAGGATACTCGCTCAGATTTGGAGAAGGAACAAAAATGGCTTTTCTTGAGTCCTATCCCTTTTCTCTTCAATACTTTTACATGTAACTTTTAATTCACAACTTCTCACTCAAAAGTGGAAGCATTTCACTGTTACGTCCTGATAGCCATCTCCTTGACTTTAATCAACCATCCATCAAAGTGACACAGGGGGAAGAATAGCAGTTTGGCTAATTACGCGCGCTCCTGTCTTCGCCCGGCGCACTGCTCAATCATGGAGTAAATAAAGCCAGTCAAGAATGTAATTGTTTGTTTTGTGAGCGCGCTCGGAGGAGAAGCACTTTTTCATGTCCGTGAGCTGTGAGCACTGCCCTTTAGCGTCGGCTGGGGGGACGCGTACACGAGCGAGGGAAATGAGGCGGAGGGCAAGCGAATGTCATGCTTCAGTACAGTTCAGTTTGAGATGGTTTACCTCCTGATTTCTTCTCTTACTGTACGTTTACACATGCAGTTGGAATGGTGGATTTTACACTTGTGATACTGAAAATCAAATGGTAATGTTGTATAATTACATATTGCGTCATGGATGCAGTATTTCAGCTCAAATTTGGGAATTGTGTGGAGTTTACTTGTTCTCCCTGTGTCTGCTCTGGTTTCCTCCGAGTGCTCTGGTTTCCCCTACCACTAAAAACATGTAAAATAAGCTCTCTTCTTGGGCCAGGACTCCCTTGAATAAAACGATTCCCAATCTCTGTGGTACTATCTTGGTTAAATAAATGCAAAACTACATTAAGATGTTTTTTTTAAATTGTACTTATTACTTATGTAGGCCTGTTTATTGCATGTTCTCCAGGATTGGGGCTTTCTGGTTTGTCTTGTGGATTGCAAATTCAGAGTTATATAGAAATGAATACATTTTCCTTTTCATTTGTTTGAAGGGACAGTAAATTGCATCAAACTTGATGAATAGGTGACTGATGACAAATACCCAAAGCTTCTATCAACCTTATTCCGCCCTGCCCCTTTTTGCCACTAAATGTTACTAAACCGCACTTTTTTTGTGGTAGTAGTTCCGGTTAAGTGGGAATCGCATTCAGTTCAATGGAGAATTTGAGAAAAGTTTTGCAGCTGAAATCAACACTGCACAGATTCTCTCTTTAAAACGGCTTTGTAGTCCATATAGAACTTATTTGCTGTCAAGATCGTCAGCCCCATGGAAAATAATACAACCTGAATGACGATGGCTGTGCCCACGACAAATTCCGGAATAAAGTCAATAGCCATGGCTCTTCCATCCATTTCTTTTGGCTTTATCATTCTTGAAATCCTTATTTATAATTGTATTCATATGCTATTTTCATTAGGTTCTGATGTGCTAAAGTGCATGTCTTGCATTGTGTGGTTGTCTTATATATCAAACTATTACAAGCTGCATGTGGCTTGCCCTCTCATGTTGCACACTTCTGGGTCTTACTTTTTATGTGCCATTTTGGGAAGCTTTCCACAATTTGTACAAATGGTGCCAGAAGGTGATACCCAGTCTCCAGCGTTTCTATATCCATAAGAGACAATACAGAATCAAGATCCTTGTGTACGTTTGCATGAAACCTCTTGTCACTATTCTAACCCATCTCCTAAACAACATTTTTTTTAGTGATTTTCTTCCCATCCACTTGAAATCACTTTGTCAATACACCACTTGTCCCTGTTTTGTCCATGCTACTTTTATCAGCATTACAAGATGCGTGAGTGCTACTGTTCAAAAGAAAACCAACCATGCGTTTCAGTCGGCAAATGCCACGTACAGTAGCCTCAGATGTGATCGCATACACAGGCCGCTAATGCCTTTTCAATGGGGCGTTCTGGAGATGGGACCTATCAGATGTGAAAGCAGCTAAAGTTCAGCCTGAGCATGAGGGATGACCTGGTATCGCCGGAGCACTGGTCTAATACACCTCTACGCAGATCACAACGTTGCACGCAAGCAATTCAATTAGGGCAGTCAAGTGTGGGGTAAACAAAGCATATGGAGATTTGTGCAGCCAAGTTATCACGGAGAAAGAGCGAAAATGAATGTCAACTTGGTTTATAAAACGACTTGAATACAATGCAGATGTATGGATTCATATATTTTAAAGAAGATTTATTGTGCTTGTGTCTGCTATATAGTTATAATCGCAGTTAGTTATATATTTAAACATCACAATATTTATCTAAAACAAATTAATAAAAGAAACACTTCTGCTGGCTGTGTAGCTGTTTGCACCTCCGATAGACGGCTGCATATCACGCTAGCAGATTTTTTTTCAATTGTACCAAAATTACTATGCAGTGCTGTCGAATTCTGCGCTCATCACTCATTAAGAAAATAAAATTAGAGAACGAAGTAAATACAGAGGAGCGGGGCAGTGAAAACCAGAGTTGATCGGCAATATGGCGTTTTGAAAATAAGCAAAAATCGCTCCAAATACACCTTCGAGAGGGTAAATGAGAAGGGGAAGCAACTATAACATGGGTAAAAGCTCTGAAAAGTTGATTTTGCGTGATAGATCTGCTTAAAAAAAAAAAAAAAAAGATTATAAAAAGTGTAAATGTGGTCACATGATATAAGTAGCCTGTCTAATGCACGTACTGAAGATTTCTGTTTTATGGTCAGTAACCACAACAAAATCTCTCACACAATAATTGTAACACTAAACCACTAAACCCACTTTCCATCGCTATTTCCCACATCGCCGTACATTTTGAAATTGTTTACCCAACACGATGCAAGTTCTGTGTTTGCGCGCCTTCCAAACACTTTTAATTATACCGCGCTCTGCTGCAGTGCTCCAAAGGCCCCCTCCCTCTCTCGTATCTCTGGCATTCTCAACCAGGCAGGAAATTGAAATAGTGCAAGAGAATGAAGCCGGCGTAATTATCCCGAGTGCTGTTGGAATGGCAGGAGCAGGCCCACTTTATGGACAGTTAAGAATACCTGCGCTCTTGCTCCATCAGCGATGTTCCTATCCGCTGGTCATATTCACAATGGCGGCCTAATAGCGAGATACTTAAAGACAGTACATCAGCGGGTGTGCGGGGAGAAGCGGAGGTTTATGGTCCGTGGACTGGCTGTTCTAACAAGGCGCTAGAAGGACTGTACGCAGCGCTCGCCATTTCTGCTTTCATTTAAATGTGCGAGGGCTTTTATCACGGGTTATTTAAGTCTGTGCTGAAGAGAGGATTTTATTTTATTTATTGAAAAGGGTATATGGCACATGTTCATATCTTAAACTCCTGATTTCTTGCCTATTCTTAATCACACGTTATGCTAAGTGCTATTGTTAAAGTGGGACTAAATGCCTAAACTCCGCCCACAATTACATTTGAAATAGAGCTGCTCAGTGCCTGTGAGCTAAAGAAGAGAGGGAGGGGGGAGAAGGGGCGGGGTCTGGAAGTATAAGGAACAGTGTGATTGGTCTAACAGGTATCCACAGTTCAAACTCCGCCCCTGCAGCCAGGCGCTTGTAATCGGAAACACCTGGCTGTAATCAGGGCAGTCTTGCGTGATGTCACCAACTACTGGAAATTGCTGAAGCCACTGAAGGCAGCACAAACTTAGATTTAGGTGTTTTTGACTAGAAAGCAGCTAGTTTGCTAGTTTGCACTAAAGATACCAAAAAACCACTAGCTATTGCCAGGAGCACTTCTGGATTACCACCATGATCATGAATCACAACTCCAGTTATGTTTTGAATGAAGAAACAAAATTGTTGCATGGTTTAAAGCTCTGAAAAGTCTGCTCTGTGCAGTGTAGAAGAGAGAGAATTGTTCACAATCTACCATTTCAATACCTGGCTGGCTGCAGACCACATATGCTTTGAGACCGTTTCCATTGCACGCCTCATTATGTCAGTGATGATGTGTAACTCCATGTGAAAGGGCCTCCTCTGTCATAAACACATGTCTCTGTGAACATTTGTCCAAATGTCAGAATAGGGCAGTGTTACTGACCCTACAGCCTCTGTACCCCTGTTTTTGTCTGAGAGGGATTCTGAAGAAAACAGCCTGCTGGTGGTAGTGTAACCAAGGGATTTCTCTGTGTCCTTGATTCTAAACCAGTGTGCTGAGGAGCAGCGGGCCTTGAGGTACTGCCAGGTGTGCTTTAAAAAAATGTCCAATTTGAGTTACAGAGGGGGTATTTTACTTCTATGGGGTATTAACTGCTAACACATAACATATAAGTTTCACTTTCATTTTTCACCCTCCCCTCCTTTGCTCCCCACACTGTCACTCTCAGGCACAGTTCACACTTAGTGCAGTTCAACAGACCGAGCTAACAAACAGAAACTGTATACAAATAGGTGTAGATATAAGCCAGCTGACCGAATTGAATTTTTCTTTTGCTATACAAATAGAAAGTTATAACCACACTTTGGAGCATTTCCATAGAAAGAAGCAGAAGGAGGCCCTCCTCCAGGCCAAATATGTCAGGACTGTTGAGATGCAAGCCTGCTCAAGTTTTTCAGTACAATAAACAAACTAAACCAAACAACCAAATTGAAAAAAAACATGCTTTTGTTTTACTTTATTTTCAGTTTAAAAGTTACATACTGCGACTTTAAAGAACCATACATAACTGCCTTGAGAATTGTTGAAAAATGTTAACCTTGCACAGCAAGATGGATTCTTGCGATAGTTGTGAGTTCACAAACTCACGAGAATCCATCTTGGCATGTACCTGCTGTAAGGTTAATCAGGTGTGCCGACCAATCACAGAGCAGCATTGAAGTCTGAGTGAAAGCCAAAGGTGAGTCGCTCAAATGAATCAAAACAAACATGGCGACACTGACAGACGTACTTCAGCCTATTTGAGCATCAATACAAACTATTGTGTTTGTGAAAAAAGGTGCAGAAGATGTCTGCGCTTGTCTCTCAACTGGATGTAACAAAAGTTATATTTTTGTTCTGCTGTTGTGCCACTTTGATCAATCAGATTAAAATAATCGTCATGACATTTTGCGTTTTCCGATCACTTTCAGGGAGAGCCATCCCACATTGATAATGTGTAGAACTCAGTTCAGAGTGACACTCATGTCCACATACCCTGGCATGAGCCAGGTAAGGGAAAAAATTGCTCTATGAAACAGTCAGTCAAGGTCATAAGACAGGTCTGTGGGACAGGGATATGGCTCGAGGTGGGGGGGGATTGGGGCAAACATATTTCAAATGCGCAGAGGGCGTGTCTTCAGTCATACCCTTCTCCACCAATCACAAGTTCCAATTTGTGCCTGCTGCTGCGTGCATAGGACAATGTCTCAACAGCTAATGCTAAAGCTGAACTATTCTGAATTTAAAGCCATTGTCAGTTTTACTTTTTGTATTTGTACATTTTCTAATTCTAAAACAGTGTACTTTGTAATGATACAAAGCACGCATTGGTAGAGCTGAACAATTTGTGAAAAATATCTACTTGTGATTTTTACAACAAACATTAGGATTGAAAATAGATTTGGCATTCATGCTATAATAGATGCTGTTCACACGCAGTACACATTTTAAACACGTCCAGGAGAATTAACATTTGAGAAGAGACAGGGTTAGCTTTAGACAGAAGATTTTGTTGTTTGTAGGAGAGATTACTTGAATAATCTTGCAGCTCTAATTGGTGGCATTAAGCATACAAAACAATAGCAGTTCTAAAAAACAGGGTGCATGGTTTAGTACTGGATTCACGCACCAGACAAGCCCCCATTTTCTATAATTCTGAAATAGAACCTAGATATTGTCTAGAAGTGTTAGTTTTTGATGACAAACATTTGATTTACCACAGAAGGTTACATATAGCCGGCATGTAAACCTCCACCCGCTATTCACAAAACCTCTTCTTTAACTTGCACATTGTAACTTTTTCGGTGTAGCAAGCCACCTACTTGTCTCCATGGAGATGTTGACTGAAATGTTCCATAGAATGGCACAATTTTTTCTAATTACATATTACAGGTTTTTTATGGCCTCCTTAGTGTAAGCCTCTCCACAGATCTAACCTGTAACCTGTCGTGGTGGTCACCTGCATGTCTCCTTGCAGATGGAGATGTTTAAAGTGGGACTAAACAAATAAATTCCTCCCATACCCACATTTGGTCTAACAGGTATCTACGCTTTAAACTCCGCCCCTGCAGCCAGATGTTTGAAATGATAAACACCTGGCTGTAATTAGAACAGTCCTGTGTGATGTGACATAGTACTTAAAATCGCAGTGGCCCCTGGAGGCAACACACCCTCGTTTCTTTTTATTAGAGAGATCCCCCGATGGATTAAACCAGCCTACTTTTATGCTCTCTCCAGCAGGAAGGACCTCCTCCAAGTAAGTACGAATCATTCCACAGGAGGCGATTAGGTTTTAACTTCAGCAGTTTATCAACCTAACAGCCTAAGCCCCTTTAACAAAGTGTTTAAAATAAAACTATAAACACTGAAATACTGAAACCAAAATACACAAAGACACTGAAAAAAGGAACTTAATCTTAAAACTTAAAACTCCCCTTAAAGTTCTCCCCACCTCACCCAAAGGCTTTAAAAATGGCCGACAGTGGGCACGCCCTCTCTTTTGTCTGGACGAAGGCCGTGGCGACTTCGAACGGTGCATTTGGTGAATTGGGACACGGCCCATGTGGAGATTCAGGTGAGCGTGGAAGTGGATCTGAAGAACTGAAGAAGCGGCTTGGATAAGCAGCGAAACGTCTTCACTCCCACAACTTTTTGCCCAGTTGACAGATTTGAATGTTTCTTTTACCATTGAAGTGGATGTATTTAACTGAATTGTAAAATTGAAATGAATAGGTTTAACCAAATAAAATATCTTTAAAGTAACTTGTGTATGTGTGGTATTTAACTTAAAGGTGACCTATAACTAAACAAAGACTAAACAAAACAAACCCAGTATAGCAGTGTCTAGCAGTTTAGTTGGTTATGGAAAAATGATGGGAAATGAACAAATGTGTGAAATGAAATCAAATGAACGTGTGTTTAACAGGACAAAAGCCCACTTTGTCGCACTGGATAACTGACAACCTTCAAAGACAAGCACATTACACAAGCGCTCTAAAAAAAACTGGTTATTCCAACATATTTGATCACTCTCACTGAGGTTTAATAAGGAAATCACTCTCATAAACAGTCCTTTTCTCGGCACTTTGAAGTGGGATATGTACCATAAAATACAGCTAGTGCCCCAGGCTAGCTATCAGAGCAACTGTGGCTCCTGCTCCTGCATCAGTCCGCCACTTTTTTCCATGTCTTTGTTGAATTTGAAGGAGCTGCTTAAAAATGTGTGACATCCGGTGAGCTAGCTTTGTAAGGGCATAGGAGATCAAACGCCGGCGGCCGTAGAACAAAGCATGCTGGGAGTTTGAACGCTCGTCGGGGGAGCACGGATGATTTGAAATGATAAAAATATGTCTGTTTGAAGAGTAGGATGCGTTGGAAGAAACTGTCAGTACTGTATGTCTGTTACGTTCTGTGGTTGCACGATGTTAGATTATTCATATCGTTAAAGGTTGTGAGTTGTGTGGGCATTTTTAAGGATAAATATGATGCTAATTCATTTTATGTTAGCCATAAAATTATCTTATTGTGTTACCTCATAGTTAACTTACACAGAGTTGGATTTTGAGTGATTCATGCATGTTTGGTTTATATATATATATATATTGTCTTGTCTGGTATTCAAGGCGACTGCTCCGAAAATATAAAAGGACCCATTTTGAAGTATTTTTCAAACAATGCCGCAGTTTATAATGACATAAAAGGTAAAATATTGATCTAAATCTGTGATAGATTACTAATAAAGGTGCACCAAGTAGTTTTTTTTCTGCTCCTCTCGATGGAGGTGCTACTGCTTCGTCAGGAAAGTTCCAAAGAAAGGCATTGAACAAATCCGTCTCGCATTTGCATTCATGCATTTTTACTGTGTGGGTTCCACTTCTCCACAGACCCGACCTGTAACTTGGCCAGGTGGCATCTGCTGCTTGTGATAACTTTACTGCTACACTGTGGAACATTTCAGAAAAAAACAATAACTTCACGGAGACATACTGGCAAATCTTCAATTAGAAAAGTTGCATAGTGCACCTTTACACGCTAAATTTAAGATTGAAAAGTAAAAATCATTACAGAGGTGGTATTATGCAAAATTGACTTTTTGAGATTTCTAGTTTCCAGTTATAATCTTGTTCCCTGATCAAAAACATGTCAAAACATGAAGAAGTTTTAGACGTCATCCCTGCATGTTTGAGTAATCTAGTGATCTCTCCCGGGCACTATATGAACTCTCCTTACGGTCAGAAGTACGAGCCTGTCCAAAGCTCACCCCACAAGCCTACATCACCCACACCCCCCACATGGCAAATTTCCATAAATATACAAAATCATGATACAAAACAATGTACTACAACTTCACAAACCTGATGTGATGTGCAGTAGTTTCACTTGCCGGATGCACGCTCACTGTGTTGTGATAGCGCTCTGAAGGGGGAGTGACTTAGCGTGGAGAGCAAAAGGAGGGAAGACTCAGAGCATCAAAAACGAAACTGAAACGTATAACAGATTTTAATATGTTGTTTTCGGTGAATGTAGCATTTTCAAAACACTAAAAGACAAAAAAAACACTGAATTTATTATTTCTTCCCTCAAAACATTTGGCCTAGCTTTTACACTGTATATCTGCCTGTCCAACATATGATACCGTGAAAATTCTTCTTAGCTAAAAGACTATAATTAGCCTCACTATTATGATAAATTGGCATCGTTCACATATTCAGACCTGAGTATATTTTCTACCCAAACAAAGCGATACAGATACAGAAGGCAGAGTGCGGCTGCAGCTGTCCAACTCATCATTAGTGTTCCTCTGCCTGTCAGCTCTGTGATGCATTATGGCTATTAACATGCTAGCAAACATGCCGGCTACAGCGAAGCCGCGGAGGAGGCATATTATACACTAATATATGTGAAGTACAAATGCTTTTTTCAAATGCTTTCTGAAAATGTTGTCAAGTGAAACATATAGAAATAAATAGACGATTGGTCGGGTTAGGTGAGGACTCTCGGAATCGAGTTTGCATGTTCTCCCCGTGTTTGGGTGGTTTACCTCTAGGTTTTCCATTGCATGGCCAGCTAGTTCTTCATCTGTTTGAATCCAGAATGGTCTGGAACCAGACCATAAGGGCCTCAAACCTCCGTCCTAACTTGGGATGGTCCAACCACAGCCGCTAATTTGTATCACGTCTCAAATGTGGAAGACATCTCCTCTCAAAAACTCTCATATCATTCAGAACAAAATCTATAACTTCTTTTACCTTTACCTTTGGTGTTTCAGTTGTTGATTCTGCCGAAATCTGCACGGTTTCTTAGTCCTCTGCATTATTTTTCCCCTTTTTTATGTGTAAGCAGCCAAATTGTGCTTCATATTATGCAAACTTGACTTTTTTCAGCTTTTTAACCATGTTATACTATTATTCCCTCATCAAAAACATACCTGGAGTTGTATTTTTGCTTAATTCACACTGGATTTACTAATCTATCAATACAAAGTCATCTTCTCTGATTAATCAAAAATGCTCCGTTCCATTAATACACGTTTTGTAGCGTTTGAGCAATAGAAACACCTTCAGTGAAATGACTGAATGAATGAACTTTATTTTTGTTTATTTTTGGAAACTAGCAGGTAGCCACCCTCGGCCAAAAAAGTCATATAATGCACCTTTAAATATTGTTTTTATAATGACTAATGTAAAACACAGGCTGAAATGAGGTGCATAACTGGACATAGCATTTTGAGTATAAAAGTGAAATGGCGTCTTGAGTTGCTGCTGTGCGGTAATTACCTGGCAGCTCTCAGAACCATCTGGACGGCCCGCTCCTCTCACACCCAGTGGAGACGACTTAGCACGCACTCAGTCAAAGCCGCTTGGACCAAAGACACGGGCACAGCACCAGACTGAAGCCTACCCAGTAATCTGCTGCATCTGTAAACCACCAGCCGACCACAGGAAAACGAGGAGAACACTAAATATGAGCTTTTAGAATGCAAACACTTCAGCTCAGCAATAGCATCACAGGTTAGGGGATGTATCCTATTCCTTTTTTGTGTAATAAAGTAAAATGTGTCTTGCCGTATCACAGATGTATTTAAAAAGCAGCTCTTAAGTTCAAAATAGGTCAGCTGTGTACAGTCTGCGGCGTTTTACTGTCTGAGACTCAGGAACTGCACTGTTAGAATGCTAATTGTTGTTAGCATACGGAAAAACTCTGCTCTGGTTTCTAAAAGTTGTGAAAACATGCTTATAAACTCATTGCGGTGAATAATTAGGATGCTCCGAATGCACAAGGTAAGTGAGGAATAACTTTGGATCACTGCAAATTAAAATGAACTAGTGGGAAACTGGGAAAATTTAAACGCAGTGATTTCCGAGTACTTAGAGGGAAAGGACCTAGTGCATGGGAATACGGAAATAAGCATGAATGAAACAAAATGCAACTCCAGGTATGTTTTTGATGAGGTATCAATGTCATAACATGGTGAAAAGCTCGAACAATTTCTCACAATATGTCCCCTTTAAGTTCAACCAAGTGCTTACATTCTGTTCTGTATATGATTATAAAAGATATGTTTGTTTTTTCTATTTCTTTTCTTCCAAATATTGATTTTTTTTTCATCTTCTGTCCTCTAAATTGGAGCAGGAAATGTTGCTTAATGGAACTGGGGTCTGGTACAAGGACAATAGACTCACCTTGAAGAAGAAATAGAGTAGCAACAAAAGTGGCAACAAAAGATTCGGAAATTGGGAGGATCCACTCGCCTATTTCAAATCTTCAATTTTTATTTATTTATTTAAATTTAATTTTATTTTATTTTTTTCAGGTTCATGAATACTGACATGGCAGACTTTTAAATAAACGCTAACAACAAATGAATGCTTTTCACTCCAGTGACATTTAAAGGTGCAAGTATCGAAACTATATACTCATTTGAGCCGGTATCGATATTAAAAAAGTCACTTCACAGGACAGAAATGAACCTTACCTGAATAGCTTTAGAATGTATAAAACCACATAGACTAGTTTACAGCTATGGACCACTATGGATCCTATCTGGACAACTGAGGCATTATACAGATATAAGGTTAAAGTTTGTGTCCTTCCACTACATCTGCTCCGTGCAGATGTAGTACACATGATAACGTAATGGTAAGTACTATCATTTAATGTTGAAAATGTCATTCTATTGCCTAAATAAAGAGTGTTTTTTTTTATTATCATCATGGTATCAGAATCAGCAATGAGGATTAAGTCTATAACTAGAAGGGAAACAATTATAACCTGATTAAAAGCTCTGAAAAGTCCATTTTGCATAATAGGTCTCCTTTAAAGGTCCTATTTTACATCAAATTGACTCTTGTGAGCTTTAAGCCATGTTAGAATGTTGTTACCTCCTCAAAAACATACCTGGAGTTGTATTTCGTTTCATTCACATATGTTTGAGTAACCCTTTATTATTAGAGACAGGCAATTCCATGGTTAAAATTATCCAAATGATTCTGGTGTGAGGGTGTATGGAGGTTAAAAACACAGTGGAGCACTTCCTGTATTACCACATAACATCACAAGGTGGAGAAGAGAAACAGAGAAGAACTTAGCTTAAATACGCAGGCTTTGTATGTTAAAGGTGTGTGAATGAGACTAAACAAAATACAAGTCTGGGTTTGTGATGAGGAAACAACATTATAACATAGATCAGATAATAGTGTAATATGGACCCTTTGATTGCACATCTCCACTATTCATCTTAACTGTCTTATCTACATTGTACAAACCAGTAACCGCCCAACCAGAGCCCATCACCAATACTGGTTCCATGTGCTTCATATCTTCTCGTGTTTCCCACAGACTGGAGGAGGCAGTAGAGAAGCGGTGGCTGTCTGCTCTAATCTGCAGCACAGGGCCCAGGTTAGGGTAGAGCTGGCTGGTGCGGGGGGTAATGTAAGGGATCAGTTCCAATGGAGCAGCAGCAGTAAGACATGGGCCTATGACTGGATAAGGACTGGGATTGGACATCTACAAGGACTCACTTACTGTCGCTCTGTGTTTGTTTGGGGGAGAGGAATGGATGTAGCAATAGAGCCTGGTATAGTGCAAGGTTTAGTGTGTTATTTTTACCAGGAGAAACAGTACAGACATAAAATAGACTGAAATCGACAGCTACAGTACACCCAGAACGCTGCTGCTCGGATCCTGACTAGAACCAGGAAGTACCAAAGTACATCTCCCACATGTTAGTGCCATATGAACCATCTCACACTCTGAGGACCTCAGGGACCGGCCTCCTGCTGGTGCCCAGAGTCAGGACTAAACATGGGGAATCAGTGTTTCAGTTTTATGCAGCTAAAACCTGGAACAATCTTCCTGAAGATGTGAGACAGGCCTCTACTTTGACAATGTTTAAATCCAGGCTCAAAACGGTTCTGTTTAGCTGTGCATATGACTGAAAGCTTTTTATTCTGCACTCTTAACTTTTAATGGTAATTTTATGATGATTATTTGTGATTATTTATGTTCTGATTTGTTGTATTGTGATTTTAATGTATTTGAATGTTGGTTAATCTGCTTGTCTTTTACTGATCAAAGACAGTTTCATTCATTCTTAAATCACCAATTTTGTATAGTCCAGTCCTAGTTTTTGGTTCAAAATCTAGTTGAAGTAGTAGTAATTAATGAGTTTCAAGAGATGGAAATAACTGGACCACTGACATTCCAATTTGATACAAAATAAAATACGTTTTGAATGGTCAAAAACTCTCAAAATAGGGTTGATTAGAAACCTATGTACAATAATGCACTGTATATCTATGGACTATTGTACAATTCATAACTTTTTCTTCAAAAATGCCACTGTTGCCAGCAGAGGGCGTTAGGACTTACCCATTGAAAAGAGAAGCAGTGTAGATGAAACTAAAATGAATAGCCGATAGCATCAAAGTTGGTTAGCAGCTTAGTCAGTGTGAGCTGAAGTAATCAGAACAAGTCTGGTGAAGGTATCTGGACACAATAAAGCACTTCCTGGATTACTACTTAATGACATCGTCAAGTTTTCAGAACTCTGGAGGGTACCCCATGCTGTGCTAAACATGCTATGTTTAGCATAGCATGGGGTTTTACAGAAATACCAGTTAAATATTGTATTGGAAAAAGTTGTCTGGTACCAACATAGAGCCCTACGGGACTATCTTGAAAAAAAACATTCAAATTATGATACTGTGGTTTCATTTTCACATCACAAACAATAAATAAGAGTTGACTATGTGTTCTGAACTACCTCGACACATAGTGTAATGCTCGATACATCACAGAAAGCTATTATAAAGGCACTCCAATAAAAAAGAAACACGCCCTTGGTGTTTGTTGTTTTTTTGTTTTTTTTTATCAGAAAACCCTGCACTTTCTGGCATAACAGCGCTATTTCACACAGCCTGTATGGATAGCAATAGATCCTAATTCTCCTGGCTTTATCTGCCTTCGCCTCTGTTGGTGGAAGCAATCTTCATCCCGCTCCAAGGTCAACTCGCACATTTCCGAATTCACTTCAACCTGTCCACCATCCAGGAAGTACAGGGAAAAAAATCAGATCCCACCTAAGCTTACTCATTAAACAGTGACTTCTAAAAGGAAAAACAGGCAGAGATGAGACGAAAGAAGAGGTGCTAGCTTCAAAATCAATCTGGCGTTGTCGGCAGGATGCATGGATGCGCGCGATTGGCCGCCTTGTCTCTCATCTGCAGTGACAGGGCCAGAGTAATGATCGGTAATGCTTCACTGTGATTACCTGGCGTCATTTTTCTTGGGGGATGTTTTATCTGGACGCCCCAGCTCCACACCGGGCGAGCGAGCTGGTGAGTGAGCGAGGGTCCGGGTGAGCGAGGGGAGACAGTGATGAGGGGGGAAAGAGAGTCTTTTATCTCTTCAGGTAGAGTGCCTGGGTAACAAAATTCATGTTTGTTTTGATTCTATAAACAGAAAGTTGTCACTGAGTTTTGTAGAAAAGAAAATAGGTTTAGTGTCGGTGCTGTTATGTGGAGTAAAAGGGATGACAGTAGAGAAGTGGGATGAGTGTTGGCCCATAGAGGGTAACCAGTTCAAACCTAGTCAATGCATGTTTTTTAATACTATACCATACTTTGTTCACCTAATTGATACTTTTCAACTATAGCTATGTGTAATCCTAAAACAACTGAACAATTTCACTTTAGTTCGTATTTCTTCAAGCAAAACTCGTGCGATATCAAAAGATTGCGTTCATACATCTCAAAATTCTAAAGAGCCTATATCTTAAAGATGCTGTATCTGATTTTCACTGTCTTAAAAACCCTAAAAAGAGAACGAGTTCATTTTAAACGGTTTGCAGTGGTCCAAAGTTATTCCTTAGCTTTTGCATTCCAAGCATACTTCATAATACTGCATCATTCAAGCATAAAAGCATACTTCATTCACAATGAGCTTTTCAAAACTATCAGAGACCAAAGCAGAGTTTTGCTCTGATGGTAAACAACTAGCATGCTAACTCACACTTCCTGAATAAAATGTCTAATTAGATGCAGACAGTACACTGTGGACTTCTTTAACTGTCAAAATGCAGATGTTCTGATCTGTTTTTGGTCAATATCTCTGTAATTACTTCAATCCACATGAAATTAAAACTGACAAAACAAGTTTAATGTATTTTCTATCTAAGGTAGGGTTTTGCTCAGATTCAGTTTATTTTGAATTAATATTAAAATAAACAGGCACAGTTGTTGTCAGTTAAAAGGACTTTAAGCCACAAGATTCATATCACTTTTATTTATTTTTTAAATTTCTTTCAAAAACTAAATTACTCATATAGTTACACATATTGGGCCCAATCTGATATTATAATTTAAAACCAAGCAGTTATGGAAACTAAAATATATTTGCCTATAGCTTAAGTGCATTAATGTGTCACAAACTGTACTTTATGATTGTTAAATTAGCACAAAAAAGTCATTTTATTTCCTTGTTTCGGCTCTTGCCCTTAGCCCATTTAATCATTACAATTACATTAACATCACTTTTTAATAATTCCTTCTGTTGTGTTGACGCTACTTGAACCATAGAATTACTCAATTTGAACAAGCTTAAGAACAACTCCCCCGAGACCTGCAGCTAATTTCTGTTGACTTTAATGTGTAAACACCAATTGTTATTTCATTTAAATCCTTCAAATACACTCGCTGAGACAAGTAGCCCTCCGGTCTCTGCCTCTTGCACAAATGACATTACAGGAAAAGTGTTCAAACTAGTCAAACACATCTCATTTGTGTCTCGTAAGCCCCAAGAGAACCAGCAGGCAGCAGAAGACAGATTTGAATATTTGTGGATGGGCCAAATTGTTTTACATTATTAAAAAAGTGGGGGAATATGATGGTAGAAACACATTTTTAGCAATTAAAGTATTTTACTTCTATGGGATATTATCTGCTAATGCATAACATATTTAGATCACCATGTTACCTTTTTTTGTTTTGAAAATGCAGCTTACTTCCTGCTTCTGAAGAGTGCAGACACTATCCTTACTTGCTCCTCCTTTAGGTTCTCCTCCTTTACTTGCCTCCTTCTTTAATTTGCCTTTTAATAATTTTACCTCTTCCAGCACTGGAAAAGTTAGTCTAGTTATGACTATCTTTTAAGTAGACCGAGACTTTTAAACTATTTAAAAAATGTTAACAAGTTATTTGTTGAGCCAGAAACATGGAAAGAAACCAAAGGAATTCTTTCTGTTGGAACTATCAGCAAGAAATTAAGGAGCTACAAGCATGGATCTGAAAAAGGACTTCACCGCTGCCTGTGACTTCGAGTGGTAAGCAGCCCACAGTTACTTCCAGAGAAGAGGGTGAAAATCCTGTGTCTTTCCAAAAACTTTATAAAGACAAAAATGCCAAGCCAATACAGCAAGTGATAAAAGACAATGCTAATATCATTAAATCACCCAAAATACACCTTACCACTGTCACTGACTGATGTTAACATACAAACAGAAAATGGATTTTCGTCACAACACAAAAGTAATGAAGTTGGCAAAAGAGCGCAGGCAGCCAGGCGATCTGTGCCAAACGTCAAGGTCAAAGATACGCTGCTGCCAGGAGACAGTGCTATCAGAGATGTGAGCCACAGAGAAATCCAAACATGCTGCTATCCCAGCTACACTGTTTCTGAGATTACAAAACTCCTGCCAAAAGTTTTGTCAACGCACAGAGGAGTTAAACAGCTGATTGTGCACATGGGTGCAGTTGACACCAGAATGGAACAGACTGAAGTCTTCAAAAGGGATTTCACTAAAGGAAGATGAACACGATGAACTCTTCAGTGCGTGTGAGCCTAGAGGATTGCACTATTGAGAACTTTGATCTATTCTGGAAACAAGAGGACCTGTTCGGGGGAAATGGGCCGCACCTGAGTAAATGTGGAGTGAGAGTGCTGACGGATAACCTCCTCCATGCTCTGAGGCACCGGCCTGGACAAGGTCCTGGGCAGTCAGTGAGAGAAAGGAGGAATGAGCATCCCTGCTCCACCTGCCAGAGACCGACCCAATGTGTCAGCACCACCAACAGCACAACCACCTCCACCAGCAAAAGATTCAGCAGCACCACCACCTCCACCTCTCCCAGAGAACAACCTCCTTCCCCAGAGAATAAGTCAGCAGCACCATCACCTCCCCCAGAGAATGAGTCAGTAGCACCACCACCTCCACCTTCCCCAGCGAAGCATTCATCCCCGACGTCACTTCCCCCAGGGCCCTCGTCACATGCCTTGGACCTGTGACAGCCCCAGCAGAGCTTTCAGATGCAGCAGCACCCCCATCACCTCCCCTACCCACAGACCAGCCCTGGGTCCCCTTTGCTACATCTACTCCCTCTAGGGACTCTTCTTTTCCCCCCACCTTCACCCATGGCCCTGGAGCTATATCTGCAGTTACATCACATAGACTGGTTAACAGAAGGACAGTTAAACTGAGAAATTGAGTTCACATTCCCATCCAGTTCTACTGAAACTAATCTAAAACTTGCAATGTCAGATCTTTATCTTTACATTAATAATTTAAGTTTTTCTTTTAATCTTGACTTTATGTTTTAACCAAAACATGGCTTGACAAAAACACTAATGTAGTTCTAGTGGAATCAATCCATCTAACTTCAAATTTGAATCTGAAACAC
>KN484143.1:0-10029 GCA_000787095.1 Periophthalmodon schlosseri | reverse complement strand
GAGGACGTCTTTGGAGCGACCGCGCTGGGCTTCGGGGCGACCACGGCCGGTCTCTGCTTCACGGGCTCCGGGGGGGGCAGGGCCACCCTCAGACACTCCTTGTCGCTCTTCTCGGGGCGCAGGGCCTGTTTGGACACAGACTTGGGGAGACCGCAGCCCTGGAGCTGCCCGTCACTGCTGAGGGAGCGGATGTCCCCCATCTCCAGAGCCTGAGGACACACGAGGGTTAGGACAGAGGGAAAATATTTCACTTATTCACCGTTTCGCACTGACCTTATCTACGTCTCCGTGGTTACACACCCGGTAACGCACGATGAGGAAGATGATGAAGGCGAGGACGGAGGCGACGATGATGCCCCCGATGATGACCACGATGGTGCCGCCCAGAAACTGCGACTGCATGAAGTGACAGCGGAGGTACTGGGGCTCGGTGCTGAAGTGGACGCAGCCGATGACCCGGGTGGCGGTCAGCGAGGTCACCTGGTCGTCGTAAATGGCCAGAACGCAAAGGTCGTACTGGGTCCCAGCGGCCAAGTTATTCACCAGGATGTTCTTACTGCTCGGAGGGATCATTCTGCTCGGAGGGAGAGAGAGAGGGAGGGAGAAACAGAGAGAGAGGAGAAGGAAGGAGGGAGGGAGAGGGAGAGAGAGAGGGGGACCGAGAGGGAGGGAGAAAGAGAGGGAGAAGGAGGGAGAGGGAAGGAGGAAAAAAGGGAGAGAGAGAGAGAGAAAGATAATAGTGAAATTCTTTTATTCACATTCATTAGCACAGTCAGTTAAACAAACCTTATGTCGCCTGGAGCTCACTGTTTAAAAAGGTTCTACACTCACTGAGCCTGTGTGTCCAGTTCCTTAATCTGCAGATAGAGGGCGCAAACGAGTGTGTCTCATTCTCAGTTTATGGACAGGCCTCATGTGAAAGAACCTGAGAACCTCCAGAATTGACTCACTGAGCTGCACAGGCTGCACTAGCACTGACTCATGATTGGCTGCAGGTGCTGGGGTTTAGGTGGTGACCAATCAGATCAGAGAGAAGCATTTTAGGTTTAAACCAGCTGGATTTCAGAATTGAACCTGGCAACTCAAATGTGAGACTCGTGTGAGACTCATTCTGCTTTCTGATTGGATAATCGTCATGAACCAAAACACCAAATTATAACATAAACAACTTGACGTCATGTCCAATGTTTTTGCAATTAAGAATAAATCAACCACAGACTGTGTAAAGACGTGGACTGAGTGAGTGTGACGTCACCCACAGCGTTCAGCTCCAGTCGAATGAAGCTCATCGAGGCTACAGCAGTTATGGGGTGAATTTGAAGCCAACCGCGAGTATCATAGCAACCAAAGAGCCAATCCGGAGCGAGACTGTTGAAGGTAACGCCCCTTCCCGCCCGCACCACTGGTTTAGGAGGGAGCAGGCGCTTAGCAACGCTGTCAATCAAACCTGTCGCTAACGCTAGAGGGAGCGACCTCGGGGAAAGAAGGCGCCTGATTTGTCTGTTATTAATGTTCATATCTTGATTTACTGACACAATAGTGAAATAAAAAGCCCAGGATCATGTAGAGGGTTAATACGAACATTTAAGACCAAAATGACGAGTCTGACAGCAGCAGGTACAGAGAGAGGGGCCACAGTTTTTACATAGAAAGTGAATCGGAGCCAGAGTCGATGGAGCCGGAAGCGCGACCATGATCACTTCCTATTTGGAACGCGGCGGCGAGTGGGTTAGCTATGTCCGTTTACATACACAGTCTATGAAATCAACACTATCAGCAAAAGAACTTAGTATCTGAGGACACAGTCAGTCTCTGTAGCTAATGAGCACATTTCAACACGGTGAATAAGAGCCATAAATACTACAAAAGGAAACACACAGCTTAAAGTACAGAACCCGCTCAGTCTGTGTACACATCATTCTCCCATAAGCCCCGAATTCAAATACACGAATGCAAGCGTTTCTTTTCTTAAGCAATAAATCCGTTTTGGGTGAGTATAAAGAAGTAATTTTTCCTCCCAAAATGATTCAGTACCATTTTCAATACTGACAAGTCCACGGAGTCCTTCCAGCCAAAGCCAATTTATGACTTAGAGGAGCCTAACTCAAACGTGGCAGCCGATTCTGGGCTTCCGCTTATTTTATGTGGCCAACTTCAAATTCCTGAATATAGTTACAGTAAAAATCTAGTTTAATTCCATGCGTAGACTGTATAAAGAAGTGGACTAAGTGAGTGTGACGTCACCAAAGGCTGGTATCGAGGGCAGAGCAGTTATAGGGGCGAATTTGGAGCCGAGTTCCATATTTGGAATTCCGACCGCGAGTATCATAGCAACCAAAGAGCCGATCCGGAGCGCCCCTTCCCGCACGCACCACTAGTTTGGCAGGGGGCAGGCGCTGTCAATCAAACCTGTTGCTAACGCTAGCATGAGCGACCTCGGGGAAAGAACAGAAAGAGGGGGGGAGAGAGAGAAAGAAAGAGAAAGAGAGCATAAGAGGGAGAAAGAGAGAGAAGGAGAGAGAGTCAGAGAGAGAGAGAAAAAGAGAGAGAGACAGAAAAAGAGACAGAAAGAGGGGGGGAGAGAGAGAAAGAAAGAGAAAGAGAGCATAAGAGGGAGAAAGAGAGAGAAGGAGAGAGAGTCAGAGAGAGAGAGAAAAAGAGAGAGAGACAGAAAAAGAGACAGAAAGAGGGGGGGAGAGAGAGAAAGAAAGAGAAAGAGAGCATAAGAGGGAGAAAGAGAGAGAAGGAGAGAGAGAAAAAGACAGAGAGAGACAAAGAGAGAAAGAGAGACAGACAGGGTGGGAGAGAGATAGACAGAGAGAGAGAAAGAGACAGAGAAAGAGAGAGACAGAGAGAGAGAAAGAAAGAGAAAGAGAGAGAGTCAGAGGGGGGGAGAGAGAGAGAGAAAGAGAGAGACTCACAGAGAGAGAAAAAGACAGATGGAGAGAAAGAGAGACAGACAGGGTGGGAGAGAGATAGACAGAGACAGAGAGGGAGGGAGAGAGAGAGAGAGACAGACAGAAAGACAGAGAGAGAGAGAGTCACACCCAAAGGAGCTCGCGTCTTTGAGAGTGAGCCGTGTGAGCCGTGTGAGCCGTGTGAGCCGTGTGAGGTGGGGCAGATTAAATATCTGAAAGTTCACATCCCGACCCACAAAATTAATTATATTAAGTGGCTTATGTGATGGTTTCAGTCTAGACTTGTCTTTTCAGTGGGACTTTTTTAGTTTGTCAGCTCGTCCCGTCTCCTGGTCCTGGTCCGGTTATTATGAAGGTACGGACCAATAATATGAACAGACGAGGACATTTTGGGGCCACGGGTCATTTAATATTTGAATAAACACAACAGGAAACACAGATACTAATCAGATACTATTTGATGCTGTTTTCTTTTTTTTTTTTTCATTATTTTTATTGAACATTTTTTGCTTTATACAAATAAAACTAAAAACAAACAAAAAAGAAAAAAAGCACAGCAGCATCAGCAAATGAAAAACATAATAGTTCTATGAGATGAATCATATCAAATGCAGCTGTTCCGACAAGATGGAAACAACAATCAACACTTACTGACAGGATTACACCTCTGCCCTTTTAATTTTCCGACTGTCCAGAGCATTTTGCCATTTTTAAAAAAGATTGGATTCACCCCTGAGACAGTATCTTAACCGTTCTAAAGTCACCGTCTCAGATATTAAATTCTTCCACATTTGGACAGAGGGGGCGTCATTACCAACCCATTTTGACGTTATAGTTTTTCTACCCAGCGTCAGGAGGAATTGTGTGACGTCTTTGTGAGTTTTCAGATCTACAGGTATAAGCCCCGGAAGACAAAGCAGCGAACTGGGAGACAGGGTCCGCCCCACCACAGACCCGACCTCCTGCACACGACGTCCCAGAACCACTGTATAATCTTACACTTCCACAAACTGAAATCTGGTCCCCGGGGCTAATTTACATTTGGGGCAATTTGGGTTGGAGAAGTTCCTGGAGTGTATTTGCGATATATGTCGGGAGAGATGTAAACATTGTGTAAGATACTGTATTGCATTTCTTTATGTCGATTACATACTGATATTTTAGATGGCAATATCAGAATTTCCTCCCATGTTTCATTTGACGGTGTTTTCTTGTAAACTAATCTCATTTATTGTGATATTTAGAGAATATTAAATGGGTCTGAGGCCTGGGTCACTGGTGGCCTTGAGGAGCAATTGTTTGGGGGCCCCTCCGGGTTTGGGGCCCCTCGGCGGCCACCTACTCTTGCCTAACGTTAGCGCCGCCTCTGAGGACAGATCTGTGGAAAATGCAGGTTTTTCAAGGTTGAGCAATGAAAATGTGTTTACGCCACACTGCGGAACATTCTAGACAAAGCAATAACATCTCCATGGAGACACGCAAGTAACAGACCTCACCAGAGAAGTTGTAGTGCACCTTTTTGTTAAAAATGCACCGTGTAACTTTTCTTGTGGAGGAAAATGCTCCATAGTATGGCATTAAACCTTGTAGTTAAATAAATGCAACATAGCAGAGGTTTCTATTGCTCAAACATACATTGAAAAACATGCATTTTTTTACTATGAGCAGGGTCGCCTTTCCACAGATCTGACCTGTAACTCTAATAGCGCTACAATATCTTCATGGAGACAATAGGTGATGGGCATAGACTGTTTATATAAATGGACATAGCTAACCTGTTAGCCGCCGCGCTCAAAACAGGAAGTGAGCATGGTCGCGCTTCCGGCTCCATCGACTCTGGCTCCGATTCACTTTCTATTGAAAAACTGTCCCCTCTCTCTGTACCTGCTGCTGTCAGACTCGTCATTTTGGTCGTAAATGTTCGTATTAACCCTCTACATGATCCTGGGGTTTTTATTTCACTATTGTGTCCGTAAATCAAGTCCATGAACATTAATAACAGACAAATCAGGCGCCTTCTTTCCCCGAGGTCACTCCCACTAGCGTTAGCAACAGGTTTGACGGACAGCGTTGCTAAGCGCCCACTTCCTGCCAAACCAACGGTGCGGACGGGACGGCCTTGTTCCGGACTGGCTCTTTGGTTGCTATGATACTCGCGGTCGGAATTCCAAATATGGAACTCGGCTCCAGTTTCCCCGCCGTAACTGCTCTGGCCTCGATGAGCTTCATTTGACTTGGAGCCACAAAGAAAAGTTACACAGTGCGGCTTTAATGTAAATGACGTAACCTCAGTCTGGTTCCGCGTCCTCCTCCGCGCACGACTCCGGTTCCAGTCTATTCCCACATTATGTAAAGTGGGTCCGTGACATCCCTGTATCTGCGCTCGGCGGATTAACGGAGCAGACGACGGCTAATCTGATTATGAAGCTCATTGTTCAGTTTGAATGAAACGACATGAAATCGTTTACTATCTCAGACGGGCCGCTTCAAACCTCCGGGGCTTTCTCCGCCGTAACGTTGGGTTCGGCGTCGTCATGGCGATTACACAGATAAAGGTCGGGACGCGGGACCTCGGGATTACAGACGCCCGCCGTGTTCACCCGTTGGTTCACGTATGACAAAATGATCTCGTTTTTCACAGTGGGAAAAATCAAGACGTGAACTAAAATATCAAATAAAACGCTGTAAACCGCAGAAAATCAAAACGTGTAGCGGATAAACGGCCCTCGTCTCGTGAGTTCTTGTTAAATTTAATGCCGTTGTAATCTTGAATCCCCATAAAAACCGGGATGTTTTTGAAAAGTGCACTGTGCAACTTTTCTGCTCGTCTCCATGGAGATGGTGTTACGTTGCCTGGATTGTTCCACAGTACGGCATTAAGTGTTACCTAGTACCACAGGGAGAGGGATGGCGATAATATAATTTGCAGGCGAATAAACGCAAGATTCAGGTTTAAATGCCGTACTGTGGAACATTTCAGACAAAGCAACGACATCTCCATGGAGACAAAAATAGGAGGCGACAACCAGAAAAGTTACATAGTGGAACATGGAAGTAAAATAAACGAATAAACTAAAAGGATTTCAAAATATATTTAAAAAGAAACATTTTATTAAGAGAATATATAAGCAAGATGTATCCGCTCCTGTCAGACAACTGCATGTTCAACGCACAAACTGAAAACACTCTGTTCCACCTTGTGATGTCATGTGGTGATACAGAAAGTGCTCCACTGTGTTTTTAAACTCCACACACCTTCACTAGAATCATTTGGATCATTTCAGCCCTGGAATTGCCGATCTCTACTGTACAAAAGGTCAAAAGTAGATGTTGAAAACTACAGCTTCGTGACATCACAAGGTGGAACAGAGCATCTTGAGCTTTGGAGATGTAGACAGACTAATAATAAAGTGTTACTCAAACATGTGTGAATGAAACAAAACACAACTCCAGGTCTGTTTTTGAGGAGGGAACAGCGTTACAACATGACTTAAAGCTACAAGAGTCAGTTTTGTGTCATATTGGACCTTTAAAACATAAACAGCAGATCGGATTAGTCTCAAAACCCGTCAGAAAACACACATCAGCCCTGACGCCTCCTCGGCCTCCTCCATTTCCTCCTCCATTTCCTCCTCATCATCACCATCAACATGACATGGATTTATTTATGTTCTTCTGTATGATGCATTTTTAATATTCGTTTCTTTAGTCTGTCTATCTGCCTATCGTCTCTATCATCACATATTTGACATCGTGTCCCCTGACATACGCTTTCAGCCGGATGCCCTCCCTCGTGTCTCTCTGGCTCGTATCCCCCGACATACGCTTTCAGCCGGATGCCCTCCCTCGTGTCTCTCTGGCTCATATCCCCTGACATACGCTTTCAGCCGGATGCCCTCCCTCGTGTCTCTCTGGCTCATATCCGGTGTGGATTGTGTCGATGAAGCGTTTAAAAGGTGTAGCTGAGTGTAATGGCTCCTCCTGGCCTATAGGGGGATGTGTGGGTCTAAACGGGTCAACAGCGCTAGGACAGAAATGCCAGCGTCTGATGTTTTAGATAAAAACTGTGAAATACTAAATGCTCTGGTTTACTTCACTGTCAAGAATTATTTGAAATTTTAGATTAAAGAGGAGGTATTGGAGGTATTGACTTTTTGGAGCGTTCTGTCATGTTATAATGTTGTTCTCTGGAGCTCGCTCCCAAACCCTCCGTACGGTTTAGCTGTACGACTCTGTGCAACGCTCCGCCCACAAGCCCGCGTCACCCAAAATGAATATGAAACTTATTAAATATGCTGATAAACAAAAAGAAACACGGTGATTTAAATATGTCATGTGTGACAGTTAATACCCCATAGAAGTCAAATACCCTTCTTTAATACCCCATAGAAGTCAAATACCCTTCTTTAATACCCCACGGAAGTCAAATACCCCTCTTTAATACCCCATAGAAGTCAAATACCCCTCTTTAACATTAAGTATAGGATTTCTGATTGAGGAACAAAACTGCACTGACAAAGGTTTTCAAGACGATTCAATCGAATTTAAAGTTACACTGTGTAACTTTTCTAGAGGGGAGACTGGCATCTGCTTGTTTCCATGGAGACGTAATTGCGTTGCCGGGAATGTTCCACAGTATGGCATTAAAACGATCTGTCTTACATCTGTTCAAGTACAGGTGTTTTCAATCCCCCGACGAACACGTTTTCTTGCTCGCCTCTCCACAGAGCTGCAGAGGTTAGATAATGCCGTACTGTGAAACATCTCCAGAGACAAAAAGGTGGCGTACCCTCTGCCAGAAAAGTCCCACAGTGCACCTTTACTCCCGTTTGCGCTGAGCAGATGTAAAATTGTAGTTAGTCGTTTATGAATAATTTAAAAATAAAGAGTTCATTTTCTAACAGGTCAAAACACAAAATATTCTTCTAAACTTAAGACAAAGAAAATAAAAGAGGCGATGACGTTATGGTAATATGTGAGTTTGAATTATTCATTACACGGAGCTCGGAGAAAGTGCAGTTTCTTGGGTTTATTTGCAAACACGAGGAACAGAAGGCTTCATTAGATCCACCACAATAACAGTTAGAACAGTCGCCTATGTCTTTGTTACGCCGAGGTCACGTTAACAGAAGAAACGCGATAAAAACAAACTTTAAACGCGCCGTAACCTATTTTTTAAAAACATTTTAAACGGTTTGCAGTGGTCCAAAGTTACTCCTCACTTACCTTATGCGTTCAGAGCTTCCTAATGACTCAGAGATGAGTTTAGAAGCGATTTCACAACTTTCAGAGGCCCAGCGCTGAGTTTTGCTGTCACGGTAAAGCTAACAACAACTGGCATGCTAACAGCGCACCTCGTGATTATCGGACAATAAAACGCTTTATACTTAAGATACAGACCACAGACTGTTTATATAGATGGACGTAGCTAACCCGCTAGCCGCCGCGCTCCAAATAGGAAGGGAGCATGAAGGCGCTTCCGGCTCCATCGACTCTGGCTCCGATTCACTTTCTATTGAAAAACTGTTCACTATTGTGTCTGTAAATCAAGATATGAACATTAATAACAGACAAATCGGGCGCCTTCTTTCCCCGAAGTCGCTCCTGTTAGCGTTAGCAACAGCTCCAAACCCTCCCCTATAACTGCTCCGGCCTCGACGAGCTTCATTTGACTGGAGCCGAACGCCGTGGGTGACGTCGCGCTCACTCCTTTATACAGTGGCTCTTTTGGCTCTTACATAAATCTTTATGTTTCTTACCTGTAAACGAGAGAATCATCGTACGTCCCATTGTACTGTATCTGAAACATCCTTATTCCCGGGATGGTCCTCTGAAAGTTGAATTTGACGAGGGCGGAGGAGGAGGTGGCTTCGGCGATCACCACTTTCTTCTCCGGGCTCGTCTTCGCGTTGCTCAGGGGCACGTTGCCGGGATCGGATCCGGTCTTGGTTACCGTGGCGATGTCGGAGGATCCCGGGTCCGGCTCCTGGTCCACGGCGGTGTTGTTGGCGATGTGAGGGAGTTTATCGATGACCAGGTCCACCGTCTGCTGAGCCTCTCCCGCGGGGTTAGACGCCACGCACGTGAACGAGCCTGGAACAGAGGGGGGGAGCACTCGGTTACATTTACTCGAGTAACTTTTCAGAGTACTTCTCAAGCAGCATACTTTTACTCCTACTTGAGTAATCGCTTTATGTCGACAATATGAAACGATTTGAACGTTTGTGTTTCTTGCGGCTCCTTCGATGTTGATTTAGTTGGCTCATTTTTGAAACGATTTGAACGTTTGTGTTTCTTGCGGCTCCTTCAGATGTGATTTAGTTTGGCTCATTTTCGTGTCTGTCCTTTGAAAATACCAGATTTTGTGTCGTATTTAATGTTTTGTCTTTCAAATTACATTACTTACACTTACAAATACTTTTTTACTGTTACCTGAGTAATTTCTTGGACCAATGTACTTTTACTTGAGTAATATTATTTTGAAGTAACAGTCCTCTTCTTTGTCTAACCTCCCCTCCTCCGCTGTCAGACAAACAGAAACGTTCAGGGACGACAGACTTTGGAGCGTAATGAAAACTTTAAAGGGGAGGTATTGTGTGAAATGGACTTTTATGAGTTTTAAACCAATAACGACGTTGCCTCATCCTTCGCTCACTCAAAGTTGTATTGATTTTCCAAACAGAATATAATCTTCATTCTAGTTTTTGGCCATGTTTCATTTAATAACACACTTAAAGACGCAATATGTAACTTTTCTAGTAGAGCGTCTGCCGTCTGTTTGTCTCCATGGAGATGTTATTACTGTACAGTTCAGTATTAAACACAAAACGACCTTGAAAACATTCACTCTGACTGTGAGAGATCTGACCAGTAACTTGGCCTGGTGATGTCACCCGCCTGTCTCCATGGCGATAGATACGTTTAATGCCATACTGTGGTAAATTGCTGGTAAAGCAACAACATCAACAGGTTCAATTTGTTTTTGTAAAGCCCAAAATCACAGCAGCAGTTTCCTCTTAGGGCTGAACATGAGAATCGATTTAACCAACAGAAAGTTAGAAAATCAACCACGAAACAGAAACGGACAAACAAATGGAGAACTGTCCCAGAG
>KN484142.1:0-32364 GCA_000787095.1 Periophthalmodon schlosseri | reverse complement strand
TTTAATAATAATAATAATAATAATAATAATAATAATAATAATAATAATAATGTTACTACATCAGACTTATATAGCGCGTTTTTGGATGCTCAAAGATGCTTTACAAGCAATAAGAAAACGGTAGTAGTCGATGGTGAGGTTTTAGCAGTAATTTGAAGTGCTGCAATGAGTCTGAGTTCCTGATGGGTTGTGGGAGTGAATTCCAGAGAGCGTGGGCGGTGGCAGCGAAGGCTCGTTCCCCCAAGGTTCGATGCTTTGCCCTGATGAGGGGAGTGAGGAGGTTGGTGTCGGCTGATCTGAAGTGGCGGGTGGGACAGTACTGATGGAGGAGGTCGGTGAGATAGGGAGGGGCCAGGTTACGGAGGGACTTGTAGGTGATGAGCTTGTATTGGATGCGGTCTTGTACAGGGAGCCAGTGGAGTTGTTTGAGAACTGAGGTGATGTGGTCTCTGGAGCGGGAGTGGGTGAGGGGGTGGGCGGCGGAGTTCTGGATGGATTGCAGTTTTTGGAGGTGGTTGGAGGGTAGACCGTACAGAAGGCTATTGCAATAGACGAGTCTGGAGGTGATGAATGCATGAATGGGGATTTTCTGCAGTGGGTTGAGAGAGCGAGAAAAAATATGCTTTGGTGATGCAATTGATGTGAGCTTTGAATGAGAGAGTAGAGTCCATGATGATGCCGAGGTTGGAGGAGGAGGAGGGGGTAACGGTGTGGCCATCGATGAAGAGGGAGATGTTCTGCGCAAAGGGGAGGAGAGCTTTGGGTCCTGTGATGAGGTGTTCTGTTTTAATGCTGTTGAGTTTGAGGAGGTTGTGGTCTATCCAGGTTTTCAGACAGGCAGCTTGTGATGGTGCAAAGAATGGCTGGGGGGATGGATTTGGTGGAGATGTAAACCTGAGTATCATAAGTGTAGCAGTGAAAATAGAGTTGATGCTGATGGATGATGTGGCTGAGGGAAAGCATGTAGATGATGAAGAGGAGGGGGGCGAGCATCAAACCTTGGGGAACTCCAGTGGTGACAGGGAAAGCATGTGATTTGGAGTTATCTGGAGGTGATGGAGGCGATCTGGAGGGTCCAGATGGCAGGTTGTGAGTTTCATAGTGGAAAGGAGTTTGTAGTGTCAAAGAAGGATACAGTAGTATCTCCCACATGTTAGTGCCATATGAATCATCTCACACTCTGAGGACTTCAGGGACTGGCCTCCTGCTGGTGCCCAGAGTCAGGACTAAACATGGGAATCACTGTTTTCGGTTTTATGCAGCTAAAACCTGGAACAGTCTCCTGAAGATATATGAATCATCTCACACTCTGAGGACTTCAGGGACTGGCCTCCTGCTGGTGCCCAGAGTCAGGACTAAACATGGGGAATCACTGTTTCGGTTTTATGCAGCTAAAACCTGGAACAGTCTCCTGAAGATGTGAGACAGGCCTCTACTTTGGTAATGTTTAAATCCAGGCTAAAAACGGTTCTGTTTAGTTGTGCATATGACTGTAAGGTTTTTATAAAGGTTTTTATTCTGCACTCTTCTCCTTTAATGATGATGATGATGAGGATTTGTGATTATTTATGTTTTGATTTTTTGAATTTTAATGTGTTTCTTATTCTGTAAAGCACTTTGAATTACCTTGTGTACGAATTGTGCTATACAAATAAACTTGCCTTGCCTTGCCTTGCCTACTGTGGTTTGTGGTTGGGTTGAGGTTGGATTCTGGAGGGTGATGAATGGAGAGAGAGTTGTTAAGTGTGGAGTGAATGAGTTGGATTTTGGAGTGGAAAAATGATTAGTTATTGCAGTTCTCTGTAGTGAATGTGGAGGTGATATTGTCCATGGGTTTGGTCAGCTGAGTGAATGTGGAAAACAGGGCGCAGGGGTTAGAGGAGTTGGAATGGATGATGTGGTTGGAGTTGTAATTAGATCGGGCAGTTTTGAGAGTTGAGTAGGTCGAGGTGGAGTCTCTGTAAGCTTTGGTGTGGACAGTGCGACCGGTTTTTCCTATGGAGTCGTTTGACTTGTCTAGGATTCCTTTTGAGATGTTTTGGGGTGTATCAATGGGCAGAGGTGGAGAAGGAGACTGTTTTTGTTTTACGGGGGACAAGCAGATCAAGGCAGGAGGAGAGGGATTGTTGTAGTGGTCAACAAGTTCTGAAGTGGCTGGGTTTCTAGGGAGGGAGGAGGAAGATAGAGAGGTTGATATAGTGGAGATGTGAGAGGTAGGACAGAGTGATTTGTGATTGCGGAATGAGTTTGTTTGTGAGTTGGGGTGGGAATAAGTATGTCCAAGGTGACGGCCAGGTGGTCAGAGATAAAGAGGTCAGTCAGTGCTGGGTTGTGGACTGGGGACTGAGGCTGAGGAACAGACAAGATTGAGAATGTGTCCATTGGTGTGTGTGGGTGAGCTGACATGCTGGGTGAGATTGAGGCATTATAAAATGTCCAGGAAAACTGCTGTAAATTTCAATTGTGGGCTGTCAATGTGGATATTAAAATCACCAAGGATAAGAATGGATGGGGAGATGGATGAGAACTGTGTGTAAAAGTCAGTAAAGTCTGAGAGGAAAGATGGACAGGTTTGAGGGGGGCGGTAGATGATGGCAACAAGAAGTGACTGTGAGGCAGGTATTCTGAAGGTTAAGTTTATTGTGGTAGATGACAGCGAGGCCTCCTCCTCAATGGTCAGGGCGGGAGTTGTCAAGGTATCTGGGTGGTGAGGTCTGATTGAGTGTGGTATAATCCTGTGGTTTGTGCCAAGTTTCAGTGAGACAGAGTAGATCCAGTTCATTGTCCATTATAAATTTATGCAGAAGCAGGTTTTTGTTATTGATTGACCATGTATTGAGAAGGGCTGTCTTGAGATGCTCTTGTTGTTGCAGCGGAAGTCAAGACTAGAAGGAGGTCGTACTGGGTCATGTGCCCGTTGCACAGATGACGTCTTGTGGTATTAAGGATGGTGCAAGCTGCAGTCAGACCAGAGTGATGGAATATTGTTGTCAGCGGTAAAATGGATGATGAATTTTCAACGTTAGCCAAGGTGGATGTACGGGCAGTAACGGAGAAGGCAGAGCTGCTTTATTGCTGTAGAGAGAGGGAGGTGCATGGTGGTTGAGATGGAGGAGCTGCGTGGACAAGTACTGAAGAGTCATGGTTAGGTTGTGGATGGTAGCCTGGTGTGACAGTGACAGAGTTCAGCAGAAAAGCCATGAAAAGAGGAAACATCACTGCTCTAGGGTACATGCCGGCTAGAACCAGGCTGAAGGTCGCCGCTCAAGCAGATCTCAGCAGGGTCGGGCCGTGTAGGCAACCCCTGGGAGGTGCTCGATGGAAGCCACGAGAGTCAGCACCACAGTAGGAGACAAACGGCCCACAGGGGAGGTGCAGTCAGATGGCAGGCAGGATCGCAGCAGAACTACCATCCGTAAGTAAAGCTGTTATGAAGATTTGCTTTTATCAGATGGAGAAGCGGCAGCCAAAATGCACCAGCGTCCTCTCACATCTGGTTTCAATGTTATTATTTGTCAGAACTAATTGGTTGCATCCACCTGAACTAGAAAATTCCCTCTCAAACAAAGACAGGTGTGCTCACAAGCAAATGCAGTTTAATGGTTTAGAAAATACAAAAAAGTATTGAGAATGAGTTTGTTAATGCTTTTAAATGATGATGGTAGATGTGTCCACATTGATCCTCCATTAAAACCACCTGCCTAAAATTAATGGTAATAATGGATACTATTCTTGAATCAGCATTCAGGATCAGACCAGCCTCGCTCCCCATGTACACCACCTATCATCAGTTCAACACAATTCCTTACTTAAACTACAAGATAAATACTGACCACTGATAAAATGGCAATAAGTGTCCAGTTTCATAGATGTCCTGACCAATTAATGGATTAGATTTTTAAAAGTGCATCAGCTCATTATACTTTCTTATTTTTCCCTGCTTTCAATGCTACTTTTCAACTTGTTATTTGATACATCCCACACATGAACAGCAGCCAAGAAGAGAGTCTGTGTTATTTGCTTCATCAGTGGACATAAGGGTCTCATGACTACACGTTTTGCCAAATTCGCTACTGTATTGTTGTGGGCCTTTCATTACTGTGGGAAGATGGTAATAGCTTTATACTTCAGTGTTTTGTCAATTGCTTTTGAGTTTACTTGCCTATGAAGACCACAGGAGGTTGAACTTGCAGTAAAGAATAGCATCTTCTGCACATAAACATACCTATAGTTTTTCAAACACCAAATGTTAATTTTTTTTTTTTATTTTTTTTTTTTTTTCTGGCTATCATTGTTGGATAAGAACGCCCCATAAAAATATGGGTGGGTGAGATGGATATAAAGATCATTAATTGTAATTAGCAGATTTCCAGTTTATTGCAGCTCTATGCTTAAAGTTGCATGTGTAACTTTTTGGGTGGGAGGTGCTATACTATGAACATTCCAGGCAAAGCAAAAAGATCTCTATAGAAATAAGCAAAGTAACACAGTGCACCTTCAAACACAAACAAGTGTTGTCTATAATTTTCTCTCACCCCTCTTCTAATTGGTAACCTGTGTAATGCATGTGTGCTTATAATTAGTAATAGAGCTGCAGAGTGTGCACGAATCAAGATCAAATCAATACAGAGGTCTATAAACGTGATATTTTCTTCCATATCATCTACCGCTTCTTACCCATAATGCATTCTGCAGCTAAAACACAGGTAAGCATTTGTGCAGGGTCCACAGAGACTTGGGTAAAACTTCTGTCTTAGCTTGTTCACTCAAATCCCCCTGTGTTGTAGTCATCACACATAGGAAATATACAATTTAGGTTAACAGTTGTTCCTCCAGCTGGCTGCTCTCTTCCTCACTGTCAGCATGCACGTGGACAGAAATGTGATACCCACTGTTAAGAATTGCCAGTGTAATGAGGAAGTCATGAATAATACAGTAACTAAGTAATAACCTAGTCATTATTGGGCCCTAATGCCCATTAGGAGCTGCTTCTCTTGGTTCCAGTACTGAGTAATGCTGCTAATGATGACCACAAAAGCTTACAACATTGTCCTGTTTTCTCCTGTTTTAATAACCTCCTTATCATTTCCTATTCCGTCTCATCTTGGTCATTGATTTATAGAGATCTCTATCACTTATTTTCACATTCAGACATGTATAGCTCCCAGATACAGTGTGATATAGTCTCTGTCCTGTCATTATTTTTCTGCTTTTAAACCTGGCACCTACAGCAGTGCAGAAAGAGAACAATATAGCGCCACCACCCACAAGGAAAAAAAAAAACGTCGCAGTGTGCTCTTTAAAGTAAAAGTATTGTGTGACATGCAGATGCTGTGATATGTGATACCGCTGAGACAATCAAAGCTGACGACTTCAAAAAGAGAAAAGAAAGAAAATGTTAAAGTATGCGGTGTAAGAGGAACACCGTCTGGGTTTTTTTTTTTTTTCAAGAGCTGTGTGGGAGTGACTCGTGATGACAAATGTAGTTTTCTGACCTCTCAGATTGATATGCGACTTAACCACGCTCAGGTCTGCTGCCATGGCGACGGGATAGCACGTCTGAAGAACAAGATCAATATGAATGAGTCCGGTGATCATTAATCTTAACATCAAACATACAGTGTCGCAGTGACATTACCCAATGAGGCATGGACTAATGAAGAGAGATATAAGATGTAATGATAGCGGAGAAACAGCCAAGCGAATTCCTCCCACCTTTTATTCAAGGTTCATTTACATTACACAAGCACTGGTAAATCACCGACAGGAACATTCTCCCTTTCACACTTTCAAGGTTGAGTTTTTAGGTCAGCGATAACTCTGAGAGACAACAACATGTTTTACACAACACATACTCACAATACACACTTATATTTCACATGTGCTTTACTTATCTACACATGACCAGCATCAGGTGTTAATGACAGCAAACATCTATATATAAAATGTCTGCCCTTACTAGCTACTTTATGCCTAAAATGTAGATTCTTGACAACAGTTTAGAATCACTGATACTTGTTCTTTCACATGTGGTAGAAAAATTGGAAATTCGTACTCAAGTAAAAGTATAGTTTTATTGTACTATATTTATCTTTATTTATACAGGGAGACCATAGACTGTATATATAAATGGACATAACTAACCTGCTAGCCGCCGCATTCCAAATAGGAAGTGAGCATGGGCGCACTTCCATCTCCATCGGCTCCAATTCACCTTACATTGGAAAACTGTCGCCCCTTTCTCCGTAACTGCTGCTGTCAGGCACATCGTTTTGATCTTAAAATGTTCTTATTTACCCGGACTTCGTAATCCTCGTATTTATATTTCGCTATTGTGTCCGTAACTGAAGATATTAACATTAATAATGGACAAATCCGGTGCCTTCTTTCCCCGAGGTTGCTGCTGCAAGCGTTAGCAACAGGTTTGATTGACACCACCGTTAAGCACCCGCTCCCTGCTAAACCAGTGGTGCGGGCGGGATGGGGCATTTCCTTCTTCAGCCTGGCTCCAGATTGGCTCTTTGGTTGCTATGATACTCGCAGTCAGAATTCCTAATATGCGACTTGGCTCCAAATTGGCCCCTTTAACTGCTAGCCTCGATGAGCTTCATTTGACTGGAGCCGAACACGATGGGTGACGTCACACTCAGTCCACTTCTTTATACAGTCTATGAGGGAGACCCAATAAGAGCACTTACACTCTCTTTTTCATGGGTGCCCTGATCAAAATACAGAAAAAATACAAACAAAAAACTAACAAAACAAATAAGTATATAAATACATTTAAAACATTAAAAAACGGTGTAGGTTTGGGTATAAAAGTTCGTTACCAGATTATTACCAGATTGTGTTTGTGGCACCAAAGTATCCAATGTTGCTTGTTCTTGAAATATATTCAATTTCTGTGAAGCAAAACAGCCAAAAGCCCTTTTTCCCCTCTCACTTCTGGAGCGGCCAGTCCTTAAACTTATAAAATCACGTGATCTTGTATTAAATGTTCCTGTATCAATGATTAACAAGCAAGTGATATATTCCGGAAGTCTATGAAGTAGTCCCATGCAGTGTTTTCTCTTCTAACAGATAGCAATGGCCAACCTACTTTTTCATAGAAAATACAGTAATGGGTTTTAAATTCATCACCTATAATGAAATGAAGGGCCAAGTGAAAGAGTGAATCTAAAGGTTTCAAAGTAGAGGCTGAAGTCTGCATGTATATTATATCTCCATAATCAAGTACAGAAAGAAAGTTTGCTTGAACAATTTCTATAGTTTAATGGGATGATTAACCCTAGTTTAAAAACAAAACAAAACACAGTTACAAGTATTAGGTACTGCTTCCACATCTGTATTTAAGTAAAAGTATGCATGTGAAATACTAATAATACTACCGGTGAGACAACTGTGCATTGGGACTTTGGGACTTTGAGACCGTGCTGTGCTTGTGATTTGGTTTTATGCAAATGCACCTCTTGATGCAATGCAACATATGGCCTTGACAACAGCACGGCATTGCTATACATTTCACACTTTCATGAGATAGTCTAAGTCAGTTATTCAGACAACTATAGAAACTTGCTATAAAACCCTACCTTTACCACAAACTTGAAATTAAATCCTATCCTGAGCACTTGGGAACACTAAGGTGCAAAAGCCAAGCCAGGTACAGTCGTTTTCTAGCAGCCAAAGTGTGTGTTTGGAGAGGTTGTTTAGTTTGGGCCCTCCGGTGGTTGGACTTGAGAGCATTTCCCTGTTGCTGCACCTGCTACTAAGACTGAGAAAGCTTTGTGAACCCTTGTGCTCTTGGCTTAGTTTTTCCTCTCGAAATGTAAACATCTGCATCACTGCCGTGCTCCCACTAATTAAAATGGTGTCTGTCTAATGAGAGCTGTGGTTGTCAAGGCCCAGCACACACTCAATAAATCAGGCCTGCCTTATCCCTGCAGCCAAATGCGCCTTTATCTCAGCTCTATGCTGCACCTCCAACACTCCCTCCTCCCTCTGCTGAGGTTTGTTCTCCTGGCTTCTCCGAGAGCATCCTTTGTCCGACTTACTTCATAAGCTGAGTCATAGCACATAATGAAACTAAATCAACATAAATGACATCCTGGTCTACTGTAAATAGTTATGGAGCCACACAAACGTATCATAGGAATGTCACAAGTAAATAAAACATAAAATATCCTTAAAGTTGGGATAGTAAGTGCACAGATAGGAAAATGTGGATTACATCTAGCTCACTCAAGTGACCTTCCATGACTTGTTCCATAGGTGGATAGCCAAAGATTTTACTCAAGTAAGAGTAACATTACTTCAAAATAATGTTACTCAAGTAGAATTACAAAGTAGTGGTCCAAGAAATCACTCAAATAGAGTAAAAAAAAAGTATCTGGGAAAACTCCTACTTAAGTAAGAGTAACTTAAAGTGTAACTGTTGGATGTAACATCTAATTTATAATTTGAAGTTAATGTCATTTGAAGCACAAAAAAAAACAAAAAACTGTATTATGATTGAAGGTGCAAAAAACATGAATCTTCAAATCATTTAAAACTGTCAAAATAGGCTTTTGTCACAGTGAGTTACAGTGGGATAGGTAACCAAAACTTTTACTCAAGCAAGAGTACTGTTACTTAAATAAAAATATTACTCAAGTAGGAGTAAAAGTATGCTACTAGAAAAGTACTCTGAAAAGTGCAATTTCTTTAAAAAGTTACTCAAGTAAATGTAACTGAGTACTACCCACCTCTGGCCAGTTCTCGTAGTAACTGCCCTTATCAGAAATCTAATGAGAGTTACAGAAATAATTAGCAAACACACCATAACCCTGGAATTGAGGGTTCTTAACCTTCTATCTTGTATGCTGAAAACAGGAATTTAATTAAAAGGATTGTCTGTGGGCACACAAGTAAAACATTTAAAATGTATTTGGGGCAAATTATGCTGCCATAGTCAATATTCAGTTAATCATGTGTGTTGAACTTTCAGATGTTTATACAAGTGTGTAGGCACAAGGCTATTCTCAACAACAGAAATCTATTTCTGCTTTGGAGGCTTTATATCCTTTAGTTCTATGAATTTTAAAGAAAAAGATACACTGTCTAATCTATTTGGAAGAGTGCAGTGAGTGCACACAGCAGATTTGCCTGACATGTCTCTAAGACCTTCTTCTCCATTTAAATACAGTAATTATGTTATTGAAATCTTAATTTTCCGTAATTACCCTGCACATAATGCAGCTTAGTGTGTGCATAAATATGTGACATGTACAAAGCCAAGGGTTTACAAAAGAGTCAAGGATCCAAACAAAGTGACACCTGCAGATAGTGTATTTGCCTCTTGTGAGACCCTTCTGATGCTCATGCAAGTATCCTGGATACCATGCGTTCTGCCTCTTCACATAAACCATACAATATAACCTGTTGAACAGAACAAGAGAGATAATCAGACACACAGAGGAGAACATACTCAGAGAAATGAAAGAGCTATTAGCAAAGAGCTGAGTCCATTTCTAGAATACTTTAACTCCATCAAAGCTTCATGTCGATGTATCAAAAACGGCTTAGCAACAGACCTACTACATGATGGCAATTAGTTATGCATTCAAATCAGTGAGTGACAGCGGAGCTCATTTTTAAAGATTCAAAAGCTTTGCTGCCATGCTCAGCTGTACATGTTTGATACATTTACCTTCAGGGCTCATGTGTTTGAGCAGGGCCCATTAGACAACACATGAAAGTACAGTACGAGCTGCAGCACTTACAGTCATTAACAAAGCTCTCATGAACACACTGTGGATGATCTCAGAGGCACAGAGCTGGAGCTATAGTCAACTTTAACTGCTGCTCTGGTGCATAGGGTGCAAATGTATTAATCCCATCATTCGATCTGATTAAGATTAAAGAAACAATGTAACACTTTGGTTCACGTGAGCTTGAAAACACACACTATTGATTGAAAACCTAGTTTGATAACTACTGATTATAGTCAAATTAGTTGCTCATTCTGCAATATTGAAATATTATGCCCTGGTCTGTTAAAAAGTGAGACTGAAAATAAATCATTGTGCCATATAATTATATGACACTATAACAATTGTTAATATAAAGTTAAATGTAAGTGGATTTGGACAAAATGTCAATGCATAACCCTTTGTTAAGCACCTGTTGAGCACTGTGGAAGATGCCAGAATATATTGTCCACCAGGCTGGTACATGATAAGCAAGCAGAGACGAGGAAAACACAACCCTCCGCTGGGAATACATTTGATAATCAATAATCAAAGTAGCTGTCCCCATTCCCTGAAAGCATCGCTCCCAAGCCTCCAGCAATTATAGTAAACACAAGCCCGGCATAAACAAACAGTCTGCTGGGCTTGCGGACAACAGAGAGGGCCACTGGGTCACATGATACTGCTGTCAATCACACAGCGTGGTGCTGAGCCCAGATTGGTTTAATAAAACCCAATGGCTCATACTGTGAATGGGATACGACACCCGCTGCACATCTGTTATGGATTACCAGGCAACAGTCCAACAGCCATATTCAGAGAGGGGCTGTGCTGGGTAAAACATTTAGGTGTAAGTAACATCACTGCGACACCCTTAGACTGCAAATGAGAGCAGTTGATCTATGGAGGGAACAGTGTATTTTGTCTAATTATAGAAATGTTTGTGATTGGTCGAGCCAAGGCATTGTAGGTGTCATTTAAATATCAATGAGTTCCTGACCTGCAAAGTTGCACTCTTAGGTGGTCAGAGTAATTGAGTATTGTCATGGGAAACCTACTAACTGATTGTGAATTCTACTGAGTTGATCCTAATGAAAGCTGAAATTATTCTGACACTGTTCAGTATGCACCACAGGTAACCTCCTATCTCCAAATATGAAGTCCCCTGGTGAAGGTCAAGTGTCAGCACCAGCCCTCTGCATGTGTACCCCGCCTCTTTACAGCCACACACTTGTCTCTGGACACCTGCTCCACTAACGCTGTCTGCTTTCTCACCTGAGGGATAAAATTTAATTGCTCTGCGGATCTTTATTCCTTATGTTTTGGTTATGTCTAAAGTCTAGACAGATATCTTTAAGATCCCACCAAACAATGTGATGGCCGATGCACGCTGTGTCCTGAAATAATCCCTGTCTTTCTCCTCGCAGTGCCCCATACAAAATGTGATCATGGCGACATTACACAGTGGTGTACGGTGGGCCGTCTGAAGCCACTAGCTAGCTTACTGACTCAGTGTGGAGAGTCGATTCTTCTCAGAATTATTACCTCTGACAGCAGATTTCACACTGTCTTTTTGATCTCATCATCTGTGACAACTATAATGTGAGTCTGTGGGAACCATTTCTGCTCGTGACTTTACCCACACATCAAAAGGTACTCCTTTTCTGCCATCACAATTTTATTTCTTTGCTACAAAACAAGTTGCATAAAACTGTACACCTTAAACGGGGGCATGTATTCTAAGAGGAATGAAAATGCTTATTATGTAACTGCATTTCAATTAGGTTGTCAACTAATAAATCAACAGTTGTTCTGAGGCAGAGAATAAAAACCTGCCACTTTTTTTTACATTTTTTTTATCAAATATATGAACAGCAATTATGCAGTGATTTTAACTTATGGGGCTGTATAGGTTGCAAAATGAAATATTTACTATATAAACATATTTCACAGTGTGTAGATATTAGTACAATATCATGGAGCATTGTTGTTTGCGAAAGAAAAACATGTAACATTCATTCAGTTTTAAAACCAGTCAAATAATTGCAAAGGGAATATGCAAAAAAGGAGTTAGTTGTAGTTAGATCAGCGCCCTCCTGAATACGGATCTAAACAAAAGTATTTACACACAGTTTTTCAAAATAATGATAATAATAATGAATTTGCTTTACATGGCACTTTACAGGCTTCACAGTAAGTTGATATTGATTGAGTCACTCTGCACGCTGGTGGTGGTTAAGCTGCTACTTCTGTCGTCACAGTTTGGGGCAATGTGGCTGGCATCCTGCACAGCCTTAAATCACCAACAGTCACTAGCATTGCTATTTTTGATGGATGTCATACAATATCACTATGATCCACTTTGTCTGAGTAGTTAGAAAGCAGTTGAGACTCACTGAGGTTACAGCATATTCTCAGGTTAGTGTAATGATTTTTTTTTTTGCTTTCTCTAAAAAACCTGGACAGAGGACATTGTGCCAAGAAAAGCCTTTAAGACCTTGTCAAAAACTGAAAGTAGATTGTATCAAAACTGAGTGTGGAGTGTTTTCATTGGTATCAAAATGTTTTGTACCATGACAACAACAATAAATCTGACATCAAATTAATCCTCTTATAATTGTTACAAATATCACTGACAAGATTATAATATATCTACATAGGGAAACAACGCTCTTTGGATATAGTCAAATAAACAGAAGCAATATTGTCGTTTTAATAGCAGTGTCTGTGCAGCTTTATGGGACATATACATGGCACCAGCAATAAACCAAATGCATAGGCTTCAGACCGTCTTTCCCTATAGCTTTCTGTTCTCTTTATTGCTCTCACAATAAATGAAACAAAGCACTGGGCTTCATGTGGCCATGTAGCAGACTTGTACAAATTGATCACGGTGTGACAGCTATCGACTGCTTTTCAACTTGATTAGTCCCAGATATATCCAATTCAGGGCGCCTCAAATGTAAATGAGATGCACAATTGTTCGCAGCATGAACACAACAACATGAAATCACAGTCTCTGACACCCACGCAGACAAGCCGTGGATGTACAAGTTGTGCTGAAGGAGGAAGACAGAAAAAAAATATTAGTGGCTTGCCAAGGAAAATGAACATCTCATCTTTGTGGTGCCAGCATGTTCTGCAATGACTCATGTGCGACTGAAATGACATGGCACCAAAGAGCTGAGTAAAGTTGAAGATTTGTCATATCTGTGCCGGCTACAGTATTATAATTACAATTTCACTTTCACTTATGCTGTGGAAACTCTTGAAAAGATGATGAATAGATAGATAGATAAATAAGCACATATGCCAGGTTGACTAAAACATAGCTAACTTTTTTTTTTTTACAAACTTTCCTAAATTGCACAATAGTTATGATTAAACTAAAAAGAGTAAATCAATCAAAGTTTCACCTGCCTGTCTTTGTGCGTGTGTCTTTGTGCACAGATGAAAAATTATGTTCTGAGATTTTTTTTTCATGTATCTATTTGGATTGGACAGAAAAGGTCAAACACTAGGGAGTTATACCTCCTTGAGAAGCTGTAGATCCAAAAGGCAGTGCTACAAGACAACAAAAATATCAAGTAAAATAAATACAAAATTTCTAGGTCAAAATTGTCAACCGGTTTGCACAATCTCGTCTTGTCTCGTTCTCGTGGACCCAATCTTGTGTTTTGTCTTGGCCCACCCCCGTTTAGAACTAAGTGCTACTTCCTGTGTTTTAGTTCATCTCTTCTAAACTTTTTTTACACACACTGCCTCTTGACTGATGTAAAACATTTTTAACACAGGTACTACTCCACCAAACAAGTAATAATTAGAAAAAAAAAAAACACGAAAATGTGTCATAAGCACTTTAAATAAAATAATAAACTGTTCAACTTCTCAGAGTACAGCAATTCAAAAATTCAGGTCAGAAGCAAATGCAGCCAAAGTTCAGGTTATTGAAGTGAATCCAAAACATGCTGTGTGGAGAAAGACGTCTCCACTGGTCGGACCTGGATAAAGAGCCTCGGGGTTGTTTTTTCTCCCAGTCTCAATTCAAGTCCAATTTGGCCTTTTTATGCTCTGTCCCATTTTCATTTCTGTTTCAGAGCTCATTTTGCTTTCATGTGCATTTCTGTTGACGAATTAATGACTATCAGGAGATTAGATTTCAAGTGTTTATAAATGATCAAAAACAATACTGATTGAAACTGTGATGTGACCTGTAGTTCAACCAGTTTGAAAGCCTAGCCGCATGTGGCAAAATAAATCCCACAACACAAAATTTCATACAAATAGACTTGGAGAGGAGAAAAACGACTGCCTGATGGGATGTTAACATCAGGTAGGGAAGTCATTTATTGACCCGCCGAGAATTCATGGAGGACCTCACAAAAACAGGAGATATACCGACACTTATTGCTTTGAGCTACAAAGCTAAGTTGCCAATGTCATTTTCTCCAACTGCGCTTTGGAGAGACATGCGGAATCAGTCATGGCTGTCCCTTAGCTCAATCCAAAGTGTCAGCGACTATGAAAGAGAAAATGAGTTATGGGAACATAAGCACGAGCAGGTATTGTGAAAGCAATCATCATTGCCTGCTCCTCAAAAGTGGTCATACATCTCAAGTCTCAAGAAAGAAATAAAAGACAAATAGTGTGTGTCATGTAGACCAACACTGACTGTACAAGGTTATTGTCTGCATGGAGAAAACGTTCATTAGACAAAAAGCTAGTACTTGTATGTGCTGCTTACAGTAAAGTTACAGTAACAAAGTAGCAATATCAGTACAAGTAGTACTGTGCTGTCTGTACTTTCTACTCCATTACGTTTTTGAACTGGACTGAAAAGTAAAAAACTCTTTTCATATGATTTGAGGGGTTTTTATCGTGTATCGTGGTAACGTCCTGACTAAAGTTTTCAAGTTCAAGCTTTGGCTTTGAGCAAACAAAAATAAATACACAAAATTCATAAGAAGATTCATTAAGAAATTGATTACAACTGCTGGCCAAAATATGTATCATTTTTTAATCATATCACCACAATTAACAACACTTGTGAAATACTTTTAGTTTTTACTCTTAAAGTACATTTTTTCATGTGTACTTTTAACCAACACTTGTGAAATACTTTTAGTTTTTACTCTTAAAGTACATTTTTTCATGTGATACTTTTACTTGAGTAACTTCTGTATCTGTACTTTTCCTTAAGTAACAAAATTGAGTAATTCATCCACCATTGAGCTATATACAATACACAACATTGTATACAAAACGCGTGTATTTGTTAAAATATACGTGCAAAACCATGTGATATGTTTGAGTAACCAGATCAATAGGTGATCAGTATTAGTACATACCAAGTCCATAACATTTTTAAAGGGGGGACCAAGCCAAAACACAAAATCTCAATCTACTCTACGCTACAATCTGCCATACATCAAGGTGCTGATCTGAAGTTAAGCTGTGGTTCCATGAAGCAGCTGGTAGTAAGAATTCTGTTTCAAGCGGGTGAGCGAGCACCCCTGAGGAAAGCTGACCCTCTGGCAGAGCCCCATGGAAATCGTTCAAATACAGTATGGATTCGAACATATCAAGGATTATTAGAAGACCTGAGAACAAGGTCAAAGACTTGAAGAAGAACACAGAGCAAGTTAAACTCAACTTCCACTTCATTCCCGAGGCTCTGAAAATACTTAGGAGATAGTTGAGGCAGGCTCTGTTGAAAGCTCCCCCGCCGGCACGCAAAGCTTTACTTTTGATGTTAATTCCTTGAAAGCTGTTTCTTTAGCTGGGGATTAGTGCATGAAGAGCTAGGCTTACCATGCTCGGGCTAATAAAGATGAAACATCTAACACAGGTACTCGTACATACGCTCACAAGGGAACAGTGCCTATAAAGTTCCCTTAATTATAGGGAACTCTCCTTGCTTCAGTGACTATAAGAATAAGACATTTGTACTTTGAAATGTCTGTGGTATTAAATGTTTAAAATCTGTGTTCCTTAGACACTGTTAAATAATGACTATATAGGGCCATCACTTTTCCAGCAATCAAAGCCGCTTGCATTTCTTAGTAGTCTTTCATTCATGTCGGCCCTGGGTCTTCACAGCCGTCCACAAAGAGTGACAATTATGAAGTGTGTCCATTACAGCCACTGATTAGCCTCCATGTCTGCCCGGGCCTGAGCGACCGCCACGCCTAATGACTGTGTGGCAGCCAGATCCACAGCCCGCACCGCCATTCATCCCGTGTGGACAAAATCTCGGTGATTAATAGGTGTTTCACGAGAACATTGGCCCCTTTGAATATTTGAAATGCTTCTCCCCATCACCGGCTCCTCTGCTTTGACGGTTTAAGAAGTCAATTAATCAGTTCAATCACTACATCCATCCTGCTTTCAAGTACAATGAATGGCTTGGCTCTCATCTCCTGCTTGGCCCTTTTCCAATAATTAATATCAGAATCATTCATCTAAGTGACCTTTATTTACTGAAAGGTATTATTGAACATCTACACTATGTCTATTGGCATGGCGACAATATTAGCTAATCAGAGTCTAAGCTTTATGAATGAGATCTGGAGGCTAAAACTACAACTATTTGTAAGGGTCTAAAAATAGTTTGGCTTTGGTACACTGTAAAAATCGATTCACTTAAATTAATTAAAATCAAACCAGATAATAAATACAAAGTTTGTTATGAGCTCTCTCCCTGGCTCATAAAAAGGCAATAATATTTCTTAATGAAGTATGCGATGACTGGAACGCAATCAACCAATCATTTATAAGCTGTGTCGTTGTGTGTAATGTCAGAGAGTGAGTGACAAACTAGCATTGCTAATTGGGAAGTTGGAACAAAGGAAACCAACCCTTGTAGTCGACATGACAGTGACATCACTTACCATTTATAATTAGCCAGTAAAATGGTGTCGGCTACAAAAACAATAGCACTCTGGGGACAATAAGAGAGTGGTTTAGGGAGAGAGAGTGAAGTGCATTAGAAGCAGTGACTAAGCACACAGCACAAGCACAAGCACATACACACACACTGTTGTGAGGGAGAGTGGAAAATGTCATACTGCTGCATGCAAGTGACTGCAAGTGCTACGGAGAAACATTATCATGCAATATTTGTGTTTAGGTGCTGTAATTAAGTGCAAAAAGGCCAAAATATTTAAATGTGCACTATGTAACTTTTCTGGTGAAGAGCATGCCACCTGCTTGTCTCCATGGAGATGTTATTGCTTTGCCAAGAATGTGTCACTGTATGGCATTAAACATATCTATCTGGAAAGTAGAAGGTGGAAGGTGATGCAATTTGGTTCAGTTACAGGTCAGATCTGTGAAGAAGCAACCCCGCTCATTGTTAGAATACATGTTTTTCAAGGTTTTTTTTGAGCAATAAAAATACAGATAATTCAATACATTCTAGGTAGATAAGTTCAATTTCATACTGTGGAACAATCCAACACAGCAATAAGATCTCACAAGGAGGCTAGTGGCAGCAGACCCACCGCCAGAAAAGTTACATATAGTTCACCTTTAAATAGTATACTGTGACATTTATAAAGCTGGTTTAAAATCGGTTTTCTTACACTGTCACCAAATGCTGTGGAAATTTTCCACTTGATGCTCATCTCATCACAATGTGTGTGGTAGACTGTACACTGTAGAGCAGGATTCAAACCACAAACACTGCATCAAAAAGAACCTACTTAAACCGTCTGCATTGCTACTGACCCTTTTGAAAAATAAAATACACTCCTACATAGAAATGACTTCTAAGTAGTTTACAAGTGATATTTTTTTCTGTCCTTAAGTTAGTAGTCAGTAGAGGCACAGAAAGAAATTATACGCTATAAAGTAACCTGAAATTACTAAATCAGTGGTCAAAATTATACAGTACTTTTCAACCAATTTTATGCATTCAAAGCGCCCTTCGTCAAAAAAACACACACACATTAATACAGCAGACACTGCAGGCTAAGCAGGTTAAGTGTCTTGCTCAAGGACACAATGGCAATGTGAACTGGTGGGAGTAGGAATTGAATCACCTTGGAGGTAAGAGTGGGTGGACTGACCAACTGAGCAACTGTCGTCCATATAAGACAATAATACAAGTCTAAGATAATAATACTAATACAATACATAATAATAATGCATCTTTGGACGTCTGCTTTTTCTTAACGCCATTGTTTTTTTATCCAATGTTGAGAAACCTTCCCAGTAGATATTGTATACATTGACTGGTAGTCGAGCATGTGTGTTTGCTGCATTAACCTTACTGCATAGTTTGGCCGACAGCTATGTGTAATTTATGCAGAAACCCAGTGCCCCCGGTTAAGGCTGTTAATATCACTGTTGCTATCCCTGTTCATTGAAGACCTCTTTTGGTATATTTTAATTGATTATGGATAAACCAATGACCCAGTTTGCACCTATAGTAAATTCATTAATATAGCGTGGTCACGGTTGTCAGCTTGAATACAGTTGTGGTAGGCAGGGAAAGCACAATTATGTAAAATGGAATAACGTTTGAATAACGCAATGCAGGGTAAATCTAATCTTGTATCTGAATTTGTATGGCTAGAGAACACATTTGCCCCACTTGTCGGGCTGTATATACAGTTATGGGAAACATCTGCCATGTATTGAAAAGGGATACTTACAATATAGTATCTGTCAATGAGTCCTTGTGAAGAATGGTGAAGCGCTTGTTCAAATATGACATTTGGAGCTCCATTTCCTAAGGGTTGGGGAGGAAAAATAAATCATTACTGTCAGTGTAAATGGATTCTTTGGTGTAATTTTGCCATGGAAGTTAGGTACATTTGGCTGGTTCACTCGGAGCCTGGAGCCAAATTTAAGACCAAATCCATTCCCTTGTTTCTCCCCGGCTACCAACCTTTATAAGGCACTGCCAGTTTAAAATTTTATCAGCCCGTAATTACCTTCAACCCACACCTAGAGTGATTTCTGGGAATCTAAAGAACAAGGGTTGTGGTTTTTACAGTGAACTCAATTTTAATTTTGCTATCCAGGGTTAAAAGTGTTTACATTTTTGCTGTACACCTACTCAAATCTCAGCATTAGTGTTGGAAGCAAAGAACAACTAAACATACAAATACACCACTGGAGGCCAAATGTGGTACAAGGTTTGCCCAGGGAGGTTACAACAGTGGGTGGTTAGAGTAACACAACTGAAATAAGTCAAAATTTAGATGAATAAAAACATGAGCATAGTCTCTCAGGTTTGGTTGACCTTCCCTCAAACTTACATAACCCAAAGAAAGAAATAGAAATAGCACTTTGTACAACATTTATATTTTTTTATTTCGCATAAATATTGGTTAGAAAACTCTACAAAACACAAAAGCTGTTGACAAGCTCTGTCAAGGTTACCAGGAAAATGAACCCAATGGTGGTCATTTGCATTTAAGACAAATATGAATTTAGTATTACACTACAAAGTCATCCACCGCTGACATAATTTTGTAAATCTTTTGATTATTTTAAATTTCAATAGTTTAACTCGTTGCTGTGAATTGCATCACATGAGGATTCAATTCTTAAACTGAGGCAAAACAAGGCAGAGAGGAGCATTACTGGGTGATGTCATCAGATAAGTTGGCGTTCATGCCTAACTGTTAAAACAGTGGGGCGAGAGCAGCTTATGTTACGGCAAGGTGTCATCAGCACATAGGTGGAAGGATTCTCAACGCACGTATTCCTTAAGGTGCTCAGGATCTTTCATAGTAAGACCTGTGATGACGTACAGTAGGGGCTTCAGATAGTGCCACTTAAATATGTTGTTTTTATGAAAGGAAACAAACCCCACAAAGTCAAGAAAACTGAACATAATTCAAGTGTGCAAGTTAGAGTGACTGATGAGACACAAAACATGCACATAAGAGGATAAGACAATTTTATGCTGCAATATATTTCATCCAGACATAGAAATACTGCTGCTATACTGTGCTACCTTTTCCAAATGCTAAAATACATACAATTCAAATTTCAAAGATTTGAGTCACATCATTTGGCCAGTGTAGCATTACTAAGAGCCTTTTATAACATTGCGACAAACTGACCTACATCTAAATTTAAAAAAATTGTAATTGATTTTATTGAATCACAAGCACACTTCCTGCATATATTATCCATTAAAGGCCAGCCTGTTTTTGCCACAAGTCCACTGGGTGAGGTTAGTTTGTTGTTTGAGGACACAAGTGAAGTGCTCTATTCAACAAGCTGCTGGTCTCCTCGCCTGGCAGGGCACAGATACAAGGCCCGGACCCAGCTGGCAGCCACCAAATGTCAATGTACTTCTATACAGTGCAATCTGAAATGTGAGTGAGTCTGTGAGCGCCCTCAGAAGTCAGCCACATACACTACCTGTTAAAATGTTAACATTGACCTCAAAATATTCAAAGGATAACTCTGCAGATAAGTACATGCAAAAGTTTAAAGTATAAAATATAAGAATTGCATTTTATATTTGAAAGCTGTGTTACAATGAGCTCCAAGACCACAAGTAAATTGTCACATTTATATAACACTTCCACCTCCTATGGTCACTCAAAGAGCATTACATTAAGAAGCTACTCACCTATTCACACACACACTGATAAACACTCAAGGATGTGAGGTGGATTAAGTGTCTTGCTGAAGGACACAATGACAATATACCCCTGTGGGACCTGGAAACACCAACTTGACCAACTTTATCCCTCAACTAATGCTAAGTTCAAACCATCAACCTTTGGCTCAATTGTAAAACGCTATACAAATGAGCTACTGTTGCAACTAGAAGCAAATCCACTACTATTAAGTAAAAAATATGCAAACACAACACATGAGTAAAGCAAGGTAGCAGTGACTGAGTGCAGAAAATATGTCGTTATTACTCATATTTCAAAAGTGATGGGGGATTTTCTATTGCACATTGTCATACCAAGGACACCTCCAGCTCAGTCTTTGTTAATATATCTTTGTGGATAGCTCCATCTATATACTGCTTTGTCAGAGGTTATAATACAGCCTACAATGTAGACATGGCCAGACTTGAATGGACAAGGATACCACATTGTCTTGAGTGAGTTCATGTCTTACTACACCACCTTATTGTTCTCAGATCTGTTATCTTGGCGATGTGGTTGGGGTACAGTAGCAGAGCTTTAACAGGGCGCACACTACACCCATGTATCAGTAATCCGCTAACAGACTATCACCGCACAGCTCCGAGTCCTGAGCTCCACACACCTGTTTGTGTTTGTGTTAATTGCTGGTGTGAAGTTCCAATGGTGCATTCAATGTCCACAGGAAAAAAGCACTGCACATTCAGAGCGGAGTTCGCAACTACAGGGGTTGAAAAGTGCACCTGGTTCTGAGCCATAACAGAAAGTCTTCTCAAAGTTAAATTCAAAAGCCAAATATCTCTATGGAATACTAATTGGCTGGTTTGTTGCTATGACTACTTGGACAGAGGTGGACTTTATGAAGTTCTTGCTTCCAAAAACAGCTTTATCCCTCTCCTCTTGTTGTAATAATAATACATGTGTTTCTAAAGGAATTAAATGAACTGTATGTCTGCGCTCTTAAGGTTTAAAAAAGGAACTACAATCACACCTGAACCTGGGATGCCAGTGCCTTAACCTGTAGATAGAGGACACAAGCATTTTTCTCATTCTCATATGGACAGGACATGCCTCATGTGAAAGCTTAGAACCTCCAGAATTCACTGCAGAGGCTGCACTGGCACTGATTAATGATTGGTTGCAAGTCCTGGAGTTTAAATAGTGAGGATTCAGATCAGAGTCCTTTTAGTTTTAAACCAATGGGATTTCAGCATCTGGCAACCCAGATGAGAGACTCATGCGAGGCTCATTCTGCTTTCTGACAGTATGATCATCTTGAGAAACAAAACACAAAATTATAACATAAACAACTTGGCCATCATGTCCACTGTTTTTTGTGATAAGAATAAATCAGCATTACAATTGTTACCAGTAAGAGCTATTTGATTTGAACAAGTGTATCTCGTATCTGGGAAAACAGCTAAAAAAAATCATTAAATAAATAACCTTTAAATAAATCATTTCAACATTTCAATTAAAATTTAAAATGTAAAATCATGTCCCATCATCTCCTTTAAATGCAAGTTTGTACTGTACGCTCACTGTAAAATGCCATGTGTTGTCTTGTCTGTTGTTGATGCTGCTCAACCCAGTTTTAGATGAATTTGTCTGACCAGCCCAGTCCTTAGGCTACGCTGGAACCGAGATATTAATAGTATCAGTGCTATTGATGAGCTGTCAAAGGCTGAGCAGTGGGCAGATGGACACTTGTACTTGATAACGTGCTTCAAGCTTCAGGCCATGTGCTATTTAAACTGCTGAGGGATTGTGTATACCAATACCTGCCAGGCCAGCCCAACATTACTATATCACATGGTTTACAATTAGTGAGTATGAAATTAAAGGGAGCTAACCAGAGGCGCTGCGGCTCTGATGTCCCTGTAGTTGTGCCCAATCAGGGTAAGTGCCTAATATTGATTCAGCAGTGTGTTGTGGCCCTTACTTTTGATATCCCCCATTAGGTCAATGGAGAAGGTGAAGCTATTATCAGCATGCTCCATCTTGATAACTACCATTTGTTTTGGCTTGTTGAAACAGGCCGTACCAGGACTCAAGTGTGGCTCTGTGCATGGCATGACAAAGAGCGGCCTGAATAGGCTTAGTTTTCTCTAGCGTGGTTTTAAGAAATGTTTTGAAACTGAAGCCTATTAGTAGATGTTGAGAGATCATGATACTGTAAGTAGAAATGTTATACATTTATAGTATATGTATAGTCCTTGTAACAGGACAGTTACAAGGACTATACATTTTAATCTCATCAGTGGAATATAGTATATATATATATATATAGTTTGTTAATCGTCAGCTTTCAGCTTCAGTCAAACTATGGTTTATTTTTAAAATACAATTAAAATGGGGGCATATTTTTGCTCCTATATCCATAGATAGCAGCATAAATGTATAGAAAGTATGTAGGAAGAACAACCCTACCTGACTGTACCTAATATCCTCAAATTTTTAAAACAGTATCTTCATGCTGTTGGTATGAAACCACTATCTGGCACCTAAACTGGCCCATATTTTTCTTTAGGGATTATCTATTAATCTTGAAAGCTTATGCTAACATCATAGTGTTCTGTAAAGTAATCCCAGAAAAATATGGTTAAGCAATAACTCATAATCAAGTGGCTTTTGGTTATTAAAAATCTGTATTTGATAGATGTAAGCTCAGTAAATCACTATTAATTTCTAAAAGCAGAAACACATAAAACGCTGTTAATGAATGAAGAAATGTCTGGAATTACAAATTCCAGACATCCTCTGTGAATGCATTTCAGTGTGATAGAAGGACAAAGCTCTATTTGAAATAATAATTAGCATGTACACATACTAATGGGCCTCCTTGTGTGCTCAAACACATTAAAAGCAGCTAATCAAGCCGCAGAATGCCATTTCCAAACTATTCATAATTAGTGTGAGATCTTCCAAGCAAAAGGTCAAGTTTACTGATAAACATTCCACTCTGTTCTCCACACATGCCCAATCAGAAAACTATTTTCAAAGAACACAATATTTTTTGAAGACAAACAGATTACATGAAGCCACATCTGGGGCTGGGATAAAGCCGGACAATCCAAATGGCAGCGATGTCCCGTGCAGCGTGCCATGGCTCTATTTGGCCTCACTTGAGGAGAAAGCTGCAGTGTGTCATCCAGCTGAGAGGGTCATTGCTGTCCACTGAGCAGCCGTCTAATGCCAGAGCAAAGAGGAGGGCAGGGAGGACTGTCGCCATAGTGCCCACCCAAGCAATCAACTGTTGGAGGATTTGTAGGAGGCAGAATGAGTCCATGTCCACTGGCTATGCTGCTGCGGCCTCCTCCACCTGCCCGCCTACCCACGAGCCCTCCAACCTGAACTACATCTGTCAGCTCACTCCATACAAGCGCTACATGTGCAATGATCAGCTCTGCTTGTTTGTCCAAGCCCGTCCTGCTGGCAGGGCTTATTTTTGTCTGGGGCCAATAAAGCAGATGTGGACTTTTGTTCATTCAATTTTTTTTAAATTTGCACTGCACACCACAGTGAATCTTTTTTTTTTTAATAACTACACCTTACTGTCATCTATGAATCATGAAGAAAGACTTAATTCATAATGAACAAACAGTTTATTAAGAATGATTAAGGCTTAGAAATGAGTCAGTGAATTAATATACTAACCCCTAACCTTCATCCCTTGAGTAGCAGCTGTTGAATGTTGAGTGTTTATTCAATTTCCACACACACAAAATCCATAGTGCAAAGAACTTCACAACAGAGAATTCAAATTGAAGTATTTTGTATTATGCTGTTAGCTCCTGATAATGGACTAATTGCATGCATTAGTATATACTTTTTGTTTATAATGATTCATATATATTCAACTACCCCGTGCTTTTCTAATACTGTGCAGCTTGCACTCTACACCATCTTTCTCTGTGTTGTTTTTCAGAAAAGAAAGTCTCGCCTCAGCCTTTATGTGAAACTGGAGCTGTAACTATGCAGTGCTCTAAAACAGTGGTGGAGCAGTTTATTGTTTTATTCACCAGTACCTCAAGCCCAGAGTCCTGCTGACAACTGACAATGTAAACGCTGGTGGGGCAGTGCAGTGGCCCAGAGGTGTAGGCGCTGACTGATGAGAGAACCGTGGCTCTTGTGATTTCAGGATGAAGAAAGCTGCAGGTGAAAACAGACGGGGACTGGAGGGGCCCTGCTTTCTGCACACAAAGCAACAACACGCTCTCGTACACAGTTCTACAGAGACTACCTTTGTATTATTTACCATCTACATTCTACCAATTCCTGTTGTACACCCAGCTCTGAGCTTGTCACTGTACGTTGTGCTGTAGTCAATTTGTAGGTTACAGGCACTACCTCAGGCACTGAATGCACAAATTTAGACATTAATCCATTTTGGCATATTTTGACATTGTGGGATTTCAGCTAATTATAATTGGCTAGATGAGACTCTTGCATAATCTCTTCAGAAAATACAGCGACAAGACTGAGCAGCTTTGGCAGCATGTAAAGCAGACAGCATAGAAACGCTAAATAGCTTCTTAAATATCTTAAAGAACAGAGAGGACACTAATCAGAAGTATTAAACCAAGACATGGCAACAGTCTATGGTGTATTGAAAATTACAAGCTATAAATGCATTGAGGAGTTGCACCCTACATGAGTAATCAAACTTGTGTGACGCTCATTAAAGTGTTGTCTAAATAGCTCAAGTCCTGTTGTTTCTTATTTAGTCAGGCATGCATGGTGAGAATAATCACTGCACCAATTGGAACATTTTATTTCAGAATGTGGATGTATTCATTCTGTTCCACAAGTATAGGCAGTTACATTGGTGTTTTAGAAGTGTTCCACCGTGGATTCTCTATTTCAAAAACCATAGACAGATGCTGACCTCTAGAGGTAAGATCTGGTTTTGCAATTGCATCACTTCACATCAGAGTGGTGGAAAGAACTGTTGCCATAGCAATTTACAATTAACAAAAAATACATATATATTCAAGAGTCAAAGGTCATCATTCATCTACAGGTTAAAGTCATGTGACTGAAACCCATAATGCTCTGCTACTTTAGGACCCATTTTACTTTATAATTTCATTAAACTCAAAGATATTTTGAATGTTCTTTGTTTACATTATTTATAGTTGTAGAATGTAAGTTTTCTGGAGGAGTGTATACACCGCTTGCTTGTCTCAATGGATTTATTTTTAGTTGGCCTGGAATGTTCCACAGTATGGCTTTTGGATCATATCTCCATGGAGAGAAGCAGGTGAAGCCACCAAACCAAATTACAGATCAGATCTGTGGAGAGGCAACCCAGTAAGTAAGAATGCATGTTTTTAAGGTGAGTCTTCAAGGGAGGAATAAAAACACATGTAATTGAATGAACGTGAGATCAGCCAGTTTAATGTCATACTGTGGAACATTCTTGGCAAAGCAATTACATCATATTGAGACAAGCATTTTTTTCTCTACCAGAAAAGTTATATAGTAGACCTTTACATCGTGCCTTGATCCTTTCTAGCTTACCAGTGGAGTGCCATTCAAATATGCTCAGGCCAAGGTGCTGCTGATATGTAATGAAATGTCTGACTGGAGCCAAAATCTAGTGGCACAGCACAGGAAGGCAGACAGCAAACCAAATAAGCGCACCATCAGCCTCCACTGACAAACAGCCACGAGCCTGACTGAACTGGGGAAAATAGAGCGGCAGAGGAGACACGGTGGCAATGGAGCACAAAGTGGAGATGACAGCCTTTAGGACACAAGTGACAGCAATTGAGGGTAGACTGAGTACAAAGGAGCACCCGGCGGAGGGGAGGACCACACAGGGCAGTAATGGTGACTGGCATTGGGCAAACACTACTAATTTCACTAAGACATAGTTAAATATTAAGCTATATTTAAGATTTTACCCTGAAAAAATGTCTTGCTTTTTTGTTGTTGTTTTTTTCTTTTTTTTTTTTTAATAACAAAGTTTATAATTCTATTTCCTGGTTGGACATGGGCAGCAGATGTGACATAGAGGTATTTCCATAACTGTTACCTAGCAACCACAATGTTACAAGGGCCAAAACGTGTCTAAATTACACAATAGTTATGATTAATCTGTCAGAAAAATGCCTTCCTTGTGCATAAATTGTTCCTGAATTTCGGATGCAATCTTCGGTGTTGATGAGATAGGTAGAGATATTCATTTTTAGAACTCACCGCTACGCCCTGTATTTTTGTATTTATTTGCTGCAAACTACCACTTCACTGGTGTAAGACTAAGATAAATATTTACCACAGACACTACCCCACCAAACCAAGTAATAATTAGAAAAGATAAAAACCTGCCATATGCACTTAAAGACAGGCGACCAGGGGCTCATCCACAACGCCCTCTCTCCCAGACTGCCTGCTGGTCAACTGTGGAGTATATAATGATGTTGCTGTGTGCACATTTAGACCTTATTTATGCTAGCTCACTTGACAGGGCAGGCTCGTTCTGTTTCACCCCTGCCAAGATTCCACTGTTGCAAAGTAAAGTCAACGGGAGCAATGGGTAGCAGCATGGCTTCCCTGACCAAGGGCGAGTCGCATGTGAGAAGTGTCAGGCTGTAATTGTGTGTAAGTGGTAAGAGTAAAGTGAGCTAAAAAGTGTGTCGCTGGTTTAATTAGCATGCAGTGCCACTCAACCTGTGTCTATGCTACAGTGGGCTTTTACACTTTATATACTCAAAAATATACTTTTACTAACTAATATGCAAGACAAAGGGAGGTACTGTTATTCATGGGAATCTAACACTTACTGTACAAATGTATACTTTTGTGTATATACGTAGACATTTTTGCATTTACAAAAACAGTCAGTATATTTAAAGTTGGAATGTTTGTTGAGAGGAACATGTCCTTCTGATTCATACTTGAAATATGTATTTGTATTGTCAACAAAATGAAAAACTAATTACAAACATAACAATACTAACCCAAGGTTAACATAAATACAAAACAGAATTTAATTATCCAGTATTGCATTTTTGAACATTTCTCTCAACTGAGCCAGTTATCTATTATGGTGTGCGGTTTCTTTCTTCCTTCTTTCCTTTATTATGAAAAAGTGAATATCCACTGAAGGTAAAGGTCACAGAACCTGCTGCCAAACGTTTGTTTGGCAAAACTTTGAAAGTTTCAAAAGTCATACAAATATTTCTCTGACTAGCCTAATGTTTTGTGCATCTTTACAGAATCATGATTAACCTGTAAATTACTGGCAATTTGCAAAGTCTGAATAGTTTAAAAACATTCCCAAAAGCTGCTCCAATCACCATTTAGACGATAATTACCAGAGAGTCACTGTAATCATTTTCAGCACACAGAATTGCCTGCTTCTAATAAATCTTCATGCCTGAGTTTGTTAATTCACTGTCATGAACAAAGTCACACTCCCCAATCAGTGCACACGAACATCAATTATGTCTCAAAAACACATTAGGGCTTCTGTGTGCACTTCTGCATGTACCGCACTCACAAAGTGCCTTTTGGGGGGCTTTGAAAAGTAGACACTTTTGAAATTAAATAATGCAACATCATTTTAAAAGGGCATTCTTAAGCATATTCAATCCAGTGAATCTAAAAGTCACATTTCAAGAAACATAAAAGCTATCTGAAGTGAAAAAGACCAAGTCAGGATGAAAAGCATTACTTGGCTTTACTTTATTTAGTTAATAATTATGGTCCGGCAGAAGATGGTGCAAGGTATGATTTGAAAGTGCGCTCTTCACAGGCTGAATAATAGATTTGAGCTGAATAGTGAGAGAGAGCAGAACAAAGAGGTAAGGGTATTGCTGATTTAGGATTTAAAAGTTCGGGCAATATTCAAAGTATAAGGCAAAGTTACAACATGAAAAATATGGTGCTGGCAGAAACTTAATTAATACCTTTACAATAGCTGATAAATGAGACGTTGGATACAATGGGGTTACAAAGCCGTAGCTCACCAGCGTTGTGTGCAGTGTCAATATAAAGTACAGTAATGCAAGGTAAAAGGACTTTACTCATAAGAGGACTAGAGCAGGGTACTGTGTCACGCTGAAGGATGTAGCGTATTATTCTGGCAGCCATTAGCCCGCGTGCTGCAGTAAGGAAGGTGCCTCAGGTCAGCTTTAATAACTATGTTGTCTCCGGCAACAGCAGCCTTTGTTGGGAAAAGAAAAGTGAGAGAGAAAAAAAAATCAGACACCTGCAAAATGCTCAGCGTATTCCTGCTTGACAGGTTTAGGCTTATCCATGCATTCTTACTACATGACTTAGTATATGGATTAAATGCACATATTAGTGGCACTGGAGCATTGTGGTATAGGTAGTCTATTAAAGCCTTTCATATTTTGTCTGAGTTGAAAAATACAACAAAAAAACATCTGTGGCTTGTATTTGCATATTCTGCCCACGTTTCTTCTGCATAGTCCCAATTTTCTTTTCAGTCAAGCTCATGCCTGATTGCTAGGTTTCAGATGACATTATAACATTCTATAGGCCAATAAGCCTAGAGTTTTATTGCAATACAGAAAGATCTTGGGTCTAGGCATTAGTAGAACTGATCAGGTTCAACATTTGTGAATTTACTCTGAGGATATTAGTTGCAAAATGAAATGTAATGAATACGAAAATCCGTCTCTTGCCTTCCATCTGGGAGTATGACATCATCACATCATAGAATCTGAAAACCATCAATAGATTCCTGAAATTTTTAATATTACTTTGTATTACTTCATGTCATTGGCAAATAGGCACCATCTTGATTTAATTAAGCACACTGATAAGAGAGCTAATTAATTACTGCAGGGTCAGCAACAGCACATGTCCAAAGATGTCATGAATTTAAATAAATAATCAAAATAATTGTGTGAATTTAAAAAAAAGCTCTTGTATCATCATGACCAAAGTATCATGTCTAGAATTTTTATCACTGACTATACATCATATTAATGTTGACATTGAATTAAAATGTAGCCTATATGATGTGCTCATATCCAAACATTTTGGAATGAGGTCTGTTTCAATATCAGTAAAGCCATAGGTCAGCAGGTGAAATCCCAAAGATGTGTTTACTTGGACATATCCCTGTTTCACTGATATAAAATGTGCATGTTGTTCAGTGATTCTTAATAATAGCTAGAAAGAGTTTTATGGTAAGGTGGGTGGGTAATGATCCTCCCTCTATTTCTCTGTGAAAGTCTCTGATTTCTGATTTCATGACTATGATCAAACTTGCACATTATATTGATGGAAATTCTCAGCTTTTCATAGACAAATGAAAGAAGCCACTGGAAACAATAGGACTTAAGTGTAAAATGGACAGCCACTTTGGACTTGAGCTACCACAAATGTTTATGGACCTTGTTTTGTCAAGTGTATTTCCGACCAGTCTGTACTGTGTTTTGTTTGTTTGGCTTGTATTGTATATATAAAAAAGTTATAAATAAACAATTTAAAGAAAAAAATGTAGCCTATATATGCCAATTATAACAGGCCAATTAACTTAACATATAACATAACATATGGGGAATAGCATTTTATTACATATAAGATCCAATTACTGTAGCTATGCAAATATTCCGCCTCACATGGCTCTTCACCTGTCAAATATGAACAAATATGCAAGCCCATAAAACTGTTTTTGTGGCTGTAAGCAAAAGAGTTCAAGCCAGGGTACAGAGAGAAGGCTGTTTACTGAGAATAACTAAGAAGTTACCAAATAGGGCAAAAGAACTCTGTGAACAAGAGTTCGGACACTCAAGGTCCTTTCTGCCGTGCTCCTTGTTTCCTCGCAGCGCAATGATATAGCAAAGAAGAAGAGGATGCTCAAATTGGCTGTCTAACAGACTGCTTCTCTGGGGAGTCCAGACCATGATACACAGGCTGAGCAGGCTCTATTGATGCATGCTGCTGCTACGTGTGTGTGTGTGTGCGTTCTCGACCACTGCACAACACGCCCGCCTTCACTTTCATCAGAAACCTTGAGGAAAAAAGCTTACTTCAGTCCACAAATGCAATTTTAAAGTTTGTGCATATACACAGATTGAAATATAACTTTTTAGACAATTTATACATCTGCATAAAGGCAGGGCATTATTAAATTGCCTTTTAGATTATATAATGGCATACTCATTAAAAAGCTAGCAAATCATATTTTACACTGCGTGTCACTGAAATTGTTTCTCTGTGTCCTCATGCAGCTGCGAAGAACAGAGAGAGGCTAAGTAAAGTACTTCTTCTTATTAAAACAACAGCTAATAAGATATTTTATAGACGAATGAAATGAAAAGTATAATTGTAAAGTCAGACATTCCATGGAGAACTGCGCCCTTCGAATGTGTGTGGGTTATTGCTAAAGGCGCATTGATACAACACAATAGGTAGTTGAGTTTATATGAATATATGAGGACACAGCACAGGGAGCTGTATCTTTTCTTTAATATTTCTTTATTTGAGTTCATCCATGAGCATAGTTAAGATGTTTCAGAGACTTTTATGCCCCTAGAGTCTCTCTTTTTGTGTCTCTTGTCACTGTGGAAGTGGGACTGACTGTAATAACAGGTGTTGACCTCACATCATCTCATCCAGCTTGGTCTGTAAAGACCACAGAAAAGGTGAGGACTGCAAGCAACAGTTTTCTTTCTGTGCCAGAACTATAGTCATGATTTAATGCAAAAATTTACTAAATGCCCAAGTGAAATGGCTTCGGTTGAAATCTCATCAACTCAGTGTTATACCTTTGAGCCTCTGAGAGCACTTTCACTTTTTTCCACTTTCTACTGTTTTGTTCTCTTTAGAAAGATGTGTCCAGTTCACATTTTCATTTGGCTCTTTCATCCAGTATCACCCCTGCAACATCCAACTTACATCCATGTAGTCATTTTCATACTAAGTGCAAAAGGTCCTGACCCAAACCATTTATGCAAGTTGAGTATCATCTATAATAAAGTACAATGGTATATGGCTTGAATTATAATATTGAATTAAGCATACAATATAGATAATGTATTTTAGTGTTCAACAGCTATAGTGTTAACAAACATTCTGACCCATATACAAGATATTGAAAGGTGTGCTATGTTACTTTTTTGTGGAGGTTTTGCCACCTTCTTATCACCATGGATACATTATTGCTTTGCCTGGAATGTTCCCCAGTACGGTAGTAAACATATCAGTGTTGCATTTATATAACTGCATTTGTTTTATGGCTAGAAAAATAACCGGGAAAAGCAGCATTCTTACTGTGAGTCACCTCTCCTCTCCACAAACGTGACCTGTAACTTGGCCTGATGGAGATGGAGCACTGACATCTCCGCAAAGACAAGCACATGGTTGACCTCACCCGGAAAAGTTAGAGCATCTTTAATGGCCCATTAATTGCCAAACTTAACCACAATCATTGCGTTTTACATTAAATTGATAACAAACCAAACTACCTTATCAACAACCTTGGTAAACGATGCATGATTCATTGTTTTGTAAAGCAACAAAACTATTATTGTTAAAAGTGTGTATTCTACGACCATGGACTTATACTGCTTTCACACACTTACCCACATGCTTGACGTTTCTCTCACTTGCCTTCAGCCCTCCTTGTCTAGTTTTGCCTGGTCTTCTCTCCTGGAGCATGTGCAATATTCAGACTGGGCTGTATAATTGGTCAGTGCCTGCCTGTTCTATTTCTGCCTTAAGCGGACAACAAGACCTCCACTTACTAGCTTTGAGATGAAAAGTACATATCGAACCAAACAAGGTAAATTAGTGAGGTGTGAGTCCTGCTGTGTTGCAAGCATCCACTGATGTGAGAAAGCTGGGTTACTATTTTGCTTTTGGCTCTTTGTTCCAGGTGGTTTAGAACAGCTTCATTGGACACAGTAGTCTGAAATTAGAGTAATTAGCCGCACTCAGAGCATGTTATACAACCAGTGTTAGAAAGCAAAGGATGACGACGACCCAAAATAACCTCAGATTTGTGCTCTTATTATTATTATTATTATTAT